>JAOYSI010070733.1:7468-22204 GCA_025775065.1 Hiodon alosoides
TTGTACAGGGCTCAGAATTCACACTGTGTGTTTGTCACAGTTGTACAGGGCTCGGTATTCACACTGTGTGTTTGTCAAAGGGCTCGATATTTTAACTGAAACAAGGATGGTCAGCAATTAGAACATGCCAACAGTAAATGCCGTCCGGGAAACAGCGGCTTTCTTTCAAGCAGAAACAGGAACGTCACAGGCTTTGTACTTACTCTTCATCAGCTGTGTAACTTACTTACATAACTGACACGCTCTTGACTAGAGATTACACAGTTTGCAAACTACATTACCCATTACACAGCAGGATATTTACAGAAGTAAAGGGGATCAAGGCCCTTGCAAGGGTAAAACGGCAGGGCTTAGACTTGAACAGGCAACCTTATGGTTACAGGTCCGACACCTAAATACAACATGGCTGTCTATGAAGAGAAATCGTATAAGCTGAGTAAACAACCAGTCGTGCCTCATGTAAAACACAATATAGATGTAACACATTAAAGAATATACAATGTATGTAAATAGCAAACTGTTCATGCTCTTCCCTGGCTGAATTATGAGAATATGTTGTAATTATTCAGATCTGAATTAGGCAAGTTAAAAAAGCTACATCGCTATTTACTATGGTTACTTACTGAATTATATAACTTGGGTGTTATGAGAGTATGTCCTTGCCAAATAACAGAACGACAAGCAAAGAGCCTCAACAGCGGACCACACAAATCCATATCATCGTTGTGTCACTTGGCTGACCCCTGGTCTCTAACCTCACTACAACCGCCCCCATGCCTGAGAGGCGACAGCAGCACACTCCACTCTCCATGGGGGCCAGCCCAAAAGGAGCGGGGACCTGGCATGTGCAGGAGTGCCGGCACACAGAGACACCACTCCCTGCCTCAACTGGCACCCCGGCCATTCACACGCCGTCCAGCTGGGTGGTCCCCAGTGAGTAAGGTCCCAGCTCTGCTGCATGGGGGTCTGGGTTATTCAAGGGCCGTTTCTGACTCAAAGGAAGATCATTAAAGCTGACTCTGGGTCAGCTGTCACCGTGCCAGTCCTTCTGTGCAGCTGCCACACAGTGGTACTCCGGCTCACTCCCAGATCACGTTCGTATGGCTCTGAGCAGCAGCTGAGGCCTAGCGGCCGCGCGTCGCCACCGGGCACCACACAAAGCTCACAGTCCACCTTACTATGCCTTTGTACTGGTAATACATGGAATGGGGGCGGTATAAGACCACTTGCAGAGACAGTATGAGCGGGGCCGTTGTGCACCTCTGAAACAGAGTAAACGTCAGGCCTAGTCCGGGTCCTCCTCCTCACCCTGCCAGTCGACAAGGACTACCAGCACCCTAAGGTTCCCCTCAACCCACCCCCGTAACGCCTTGCCGTTTTGCCCTGACACTCGGGGCAGCCCGTTCTCAGCCCGTGCTCCCGGCGGCGACGAGGCCCGGCACTCTGCCACTCACTCACTCACTCACTCACTCTCTCACTCTCTCAGAGACACCTGCGCCTGGCCTCCACCAACGCTGTCCAGAGCAAACAGAGCCTGCCTGTCCGGCAGCATCTGGAGAGCCCAGGCGCACCTTGTGTAAAACACAGCCGGAGAGATTCCGTTACTGCGTCTCACACCAGCTGACTGACACCGGGGCTGGTTCACTAAGCCAGCCTGGAGGTCCGGAAAGTCGCATTTGCGTCTGCTTGTGCGTGTGGGGACACTGGACACTGCAGCCACAACATGATCAAACGCGCCACAGGACAGGAACTGCCAGTGCCCTTTCCATTATCAGCACTGCGCTCAAAACATCAAAGCAACTTCCACTCACTTGTGCTCTTTCCTGGCCTGAAATAGCTGCTTCTGGGAATTTCTGCTCTGGCCCTTCTGGGGTGTGTGCAGCAAAACAGTGGCAATGTTTGGTACAGCCTCAACCCTGATTGCAGCCCTGCTGATAAAGAGATGGAAGGGAATTTGCTTTGGCTCTGGGAAGAGGATTCAGAAAGAACTAGCAGTGGTGGGAAATTATCAATACAGAAATGGGAGGTTGGCTTAAACGGCTCGGCCTTCAATGATATAACATAAGGGTGTTTGTGGCAGAAATAGAATCCTCAGCCTTCATTCAATACCAGAACATCGAGTAGCAGAATTCATTCCTTTTGACAATTACTTTATCAGCATTAGTTAAGATTGTTATTAAAAAACAACTAAACAGTCCTACAAAGGATAATTTATCATTCTAGCACAACTCTTGCAAAAACTCTGCGATGAAAGGTTTAACTACTATGGAATAAGGCATGCCTTTCTGTGTCAGCTACTGCAGTATTTATACAATATTTATAAACTGGCATAACAGGTAGGGAAACGATCGTTTTATCAGACCCTGTGTGCGTTTGTGATATATTTTAAAATATATTTTTAACTTCTACAGTTATGAAAACAACAGTTATTATGAGTAATGCTGTGAAGAGTAATCATCCATTTGTACTTATTGCAGTTGGGACCACTTCCCTCCACCCTAACCACTTCCCTCTTTCCCCTGAACCCGACACCAACTTTCTCCCGCCTCAAACCACTCTACCTCCTCCCCCCCTCTCCAAATTATTTCTACAAACATGCCAACACTCACACCAAAGCAGAGAACGATACTAAATCAAACGTGTCATTCACCCTGTGCTACCCTTTACTTTTCCTGACGAGGGAACTGGCCCCTCTCAAAAAAGCTTGGCAAGCGCAGAGCTATACGTAAATTAGCCTGGAGATAACGGACTGGTTGTGCAATATGGAGCCAGGAAAGACTGCATTCTCTTAAGAAAGTTCTCCAATGCCCCATGGCGCGTCGCTTCACTTCGGCTTGCTCGCTTTGTGACTAAACTAAGCTCAGGTTCTGCTTCCCCAGGGGATGTTGCTCCAAGGCTGAGAATGATAAGGAGCTGTCAGCCGGCAGTGTCCGGCAACAGGACGCTACGGTAACGGTTTGCCTCCGCGCAAGGCCCGGAGTCCGACGCACGCATTGGCCAACGGCCACCCCACCCGCATCACCGTGACAAACACCCTCTCCAGCCGATGATGGCGTCGGGATACAAGAGTCTCACTTAGGTCACAGTGCGCGTGTAGCTGAAGTGTGAACTGTCTTTCATAGGCCAGCACCGGTTTGCAGCCTTTTTACAGCATTTGCAGGCAGTGCATGTAGATTGTCTACCAAAACAATCACAGCGTTTTGCTAGTAATTTACGTTCAAGCAGATATAAACTGATTTTCTAGGTATATACTGATTTCACAGCACATGCAGTGGGGTTAAAGATAATACAGCTTTTTATTGTGTGAATTTTAATGTATCTTAATCAGCGCACATCTTAACATGCAAATGATGCCCAGTATTGATTATGCTACTTAAGAAAGGGAAAGCTTAGCCTGCCTCAGTGGATTTCCCAGCTATAATATTTTTGTATATGGTCCCTGTGCCCACATGGTCCATTTATCCTTGTTTGATGAACTTCTTTGTTGTCTTTTTATTTGTAGCAACTAATAAGCTGTAAAAATGTAATGTACTAAAACAAATTTTAAAATGTAAAGCCCATCAGCAGTGGTACGTGGAGACCGGGGGTTTTGAAAGGAGTGTGGTTTGTTGGTACTGCTAAGTGGTAATGAGACATCCAGAGAAAAGCAATTCCGTGGTTCCTGCCTAATGGTTATTCACCAGGATCTCTCTCTCTCTCTCTCTCTCTCTCTCTCTCTCTCTCGCTCGCTCTCCCCCCAATGAGCTGCCTCTTCTTTTCATCCTGCCCATAAAAGCCTGCATCAAAGCCCTGTGTGACAGTATCAGATATCTTTATTAGGCGTCGCTCAGTGTGCTCCGATGCCACCCCCTGCCTTGCACCGCCAACTCCTCTTCAAAGCCGGGGCTAAACTGCTTATGTTCTTTACGTGCCACGGCCCATGCTCCCGCACAATGGCGTGGATCTCCGACTTTGTTCGACAATCCTCCGCGCGGCTGGGCACGTCGGAGGGGGCTTTGATCGATCGGGGGGTGGTGGGGGGGCGCCGCGCCGCAGCCTGCCTGCCAGCTGCCGCGTGGGCACCGGCCACGCTCGAGCGGAGACCTGCCAAAGGCCCGGGTCCAACCGGCATCGCGCGGAAAACACTGAGGGAACACCTGCACCGCCGACCCATGGGCCATAGCCCCGGCTTTCATGTCCAAATAAAGGGCTCCGCAAATCTACACATGGCATGGGGCAAGGCGTCAGATCCCTGCAGATTCACCCAGCAGATAAGGGCCCCTCCGCGGTCTTTCTCCGTCTCTTGTCTCTTCACGCTCGGCTCACGCTTCACGTCCTCCGACACACAGTTACTAAATGCGATTACTGTTATAAAGATGAGAAAGAGTAAGAGATTGAATTAAAAGGGCTAAAAGTGCAGAAGGCTGGCAAGAGGCCTGGATTTTATACACAGCGCTAATGCAGCGCATTAGGGAGCCCTTTCTTCAGTCAATTCTGCACAGCATACACACCCCGTATTATTCTGCACATGGATGTGCTTCACTGATCCCACAATTCACTTTATTTAGAACAAAGTACCTACATCCATCTCTAATACAGTATGCCCAAAAATGCTTTCCGTCTAAGTCTCAGGCTACAGGCATTCAATATATGGCAGATATGAGCGGAACAGCAGTCGTTAACAGACAAACTTGCTAACTGGATAGGAGCGCACAACAGAGTACTACAGAGTAAGGCAATATGTAGTATGTCTAGGGGAAGACTTTCAGTAGGCCAGCGCTAGTTTCATTTGAATTAATTGGGATTTGACTTCCAGCTCAGACGCCGCTCATGCATTCCAAACCAAACCTTTGTTACAAAACATACCGACAAACGGGACAATTCTGCAGAATATATACAGGAAAAGATATTTAACAATCAAGAAGACTGACCAAGAAGTTCAGATCTTCACATTCCCTACATCAGCGTTAGCAATGGCATTTTACTGACATTTCTCAGAGGAACCACACATTGGGGATCTGTGTGCGATTACTCTCAACCAGTGGGGCTTGGCCATAGCCTGTCTCCAGCAAATCAGAAGAATACAGACAGATGCACTGTAACAGCACAAGTAAATCCCCGCGACAGCGCCAACAGTTAACATTGTTCAACGACTATACTGGATGTATTAAATAAACATTTCCGATTTGGAGCGTCCGTTAACGTGAAGCCCTTAAAGAGGTGCCAGCACAGTCACTGTTACCTACAATGGGCGCGTTGTTTGCCAGCAGCCATGTCCTCCCAAACCTCCCCCGGCGGCTCTGGAGCTGGGGCTGCCTCTCAATTGGGCCTTTGTAAAAGTGTGAAGAGCCACAGACAATGGCCTCTTCGTTACCAGACCAGAATGACAATCCTCTCTGGCCGGCACCGTCTCTCCTGCAGTAGCCTCTCTGCGTTTTTCCGCAGCGCAGACTGATCGTTTAAGCCCACAGTTCCCCATTGTCCCCCTGCTGCAGGACGACTTGGAGGTGGAGATGCTGGAGTGGCCTGCTGGTCTCAGTCTGCAGGATTTTAACCAGTCTCATGACTTACAGAACATGCAGAGGTGAACAAAGCTCCTTCTGGTTCCCGGCGTGAAATGCAGAAACACTAAAACATGGCTGCCTCCGACGCATCTTTGTTTTATGTGTACGCGTCTTGGCCATGCTCAGGGCCATAATCACCGCACGGGATTTTTACACAAACGGAAGGGCAGAGACTCTTCATTCTGGGGCACCCGCTGTTGTAGGTTTGCTATGAATGTGACCTCCTAACTCAGGCCAACATATAATGCTTTGGATGAAAGCCTCTGGACCCACGGGACACTATTATCACTCTGATCATCAGGTTCTGTGGAAGGCTTGTTCCTGTACCAGCCATTATTCTGAGTTAGTCATAGTACAACAATCAGATTCATTTATACACGGGAACGAGGAACCCTACAGAAAACAGATATACTTTGATAAAAGTCCCAGATTCATTTGGGAGTTACATTTATACCTGGCAACGAGGAACCCTATAGAAACCCTTAAATCCTTAAAAACGGTTTTGCCACATTGAATTGTCTCCACCAAAGAAGAGCAGTGGAATGGCTAGGGATACATTACGGTACACATTCAGGTTGGGTTTTCCAGATGGGACAATGCTGTTGAATGCTATTTAACCATGACTGCTTCACCGGCAGTTTGTTTATGGCAGTATTAGTGTCTGGCCATACAAAAATGTGAAGCAGCAAATTAATTATAAAAGCAATTTAATACACTGCTGTCACATGTTCTTTTCACAAAAACGATGTATTACACCAAGATAATTTTTGTTTCAGCTCAATTTAAATTATTGAATTAGTCAATTGAACTAATGGGCTGTGGGTTGAGTATCCCTGTAAAGTGCAGTTCGGCAATCACAACCCCTGGTAAGTTATTTTTTTAAACTTCATTTAACCTTTATTTAAACAGCTCTTACCAGTTTTATACTGGTGTAAACAGTGGCATGCACCAGTTGAACACATATTACTAGGGTCCCATGAAATAATATAAGAAAAAAGTTACATACAAACATACAAGGTAGGAATTTCAGGGAGATAAGTTTAGATTACCCATCAGTGTCCGACAAAGACCTTACTTAGGTCCCCTGCAGTCTGCAGCAGTGTGGACAACAGCTATGTATTTTAAACAGCTCCATTCAGAGCTCAGTAACTCCAGTGCGAGCCAGTCTAGCCTGGCAGCTGATTGTGTGTTTGTGTGGGAAACACTAGAGGGAGTGGCCTTGAGAGGATTGACGGCGGTATTGTGCCCTCCCTCTCTCCCCCCTCCCCCCATCCCTCAGGTTGTAAAGCAATTATAAGGCACGAGGACAGGTTTGTGCTGTTCTACTTATCCAGTCAACAGGCCAGGGCTAAAGGTCAGAACAAACGTAAGATACAGAGAGAGAGAGAGAGAGAAACGGGGGAGGGGCAGTAACCATAGACTTTTGGCGGGGAAATCGTCCTTTAGAAACGCCTGAGTCAGTGTTTGTTCCTGCAACTCCTCACTCTCGCCTCTCCACACACAGCCGCACAGAGGGAGCCAGCTGTGAACGCTACCCCTTAAAAGTCGCCGCTTGCACCCAAGTGTGAGATGAGCCGGACCTTCAGATTAAACCCCCAAATGTCTGCCGCCAACGAGCAGGGACTTACTTTACAAACACAAGCAAGACAAGGGGAACTCAACTTCAAAGACAGGGGAGGGGGGAAGAGACTCAGGGCCTATAGACGTCATCGGGGGTTTACGCCTACTTCGCCAGAAGTCATCACTGTACTGGTAAGATAGTACAGCAACCATGAACTGTGAAGGGATGTAAAATCATTGTGAAATGACACAATATTGGCAAAAGTAGAGGGGTGATTATGCCACACACAGACACGGTTCTCTGGTTTGTAAGATTTGGATCAGCTTCAGACCAAGAGATTACACTATTAACCAACTTCACTGTCAATGACTAAGCTTCTTAAATCCATTTAGTACTGAATAAATTATCATTCTAAAGAGCAGTTGGAATGGTGGGAAATAATCTCACCTCAGATTAATTGAGAGTTGGACCGCTCACAGCTGTGTAACTCAGAGAACGTCACGCAGTGCATTATGGTCTGCAGAGAATTGGTGCAGAACTGGAAGATCTGAAAATAGGGTGCTAATGATAGATCTTTCACAACTTCTTTAAACTGTCTCTAAAAAGAGCAACACTGAGATAAGGTTTCTCATATTTCAGACTCAGATTCAAGTACACACAAGAGAGTAAAATGCAAAGGGTAACTCCAATGGTTTACTGCTATACAGTTCATACATACTCCCTACCACCCTGAAACTGCTGTAGGCCACTAACGCGCATGGCCCTTCACAGTACCACAGTAGCCAAATCAACGCGCTTACAAATGGATTCAGAGAATGTGCACAACAACGTGTGAACGCCCACTGAGCGCGGCTCTAGCGCCTTTCCAAGCTCGTTAGCACCTCTGACAGAGACACCAGAGGCACAAATGTGCTTTCCAGGCCACCAGCACTGCTCGAACGCGGTTCCCTTCCGCACGCAGAGCGAGAGCTTAATCGTTCCAATCGCCGGTGCCAAGCAGAGTCCATCACACAATTCTTAAGCTCCATTTCTCATAGACAGACTCAAGACATACAAAACAGATATACAAAAGCTAATTGTTTAGCGACCCTTTGAGACTATGGACATTATGTGATCTGTAAACGTATATGGTATAAGCCTTCCCTGGGTTGATTCCTGAGTCAAGCTCTACTGGATTGGGGCTGCATTCCGAAAGCATATCTCTGAAAAGCAAGTCTGAAAGTATTGCTGCGTATTGCCTTTGTGTAATAAGACACAAAGAGCTGGTCATGTTTTATAGTGCCCATCGGAGTAATTGAAACTCTGAGGGCGAACAGAGAGACTGACCCACGACCGGGGTGAGGCTACGAGGGGCAGGGGGAGAACAGCTGTATCTACACCACATCGACATTGAGAGGAGAGAGGGGCAGCTGGCACACCTAGACAGTTGGGGGGGGGGGGGGTGACAGGAGATTCGGTGTCATGGTTCTGGGTGGTCTGGACCGAAGGCTGGACTGCTCACTCATCCTAGTTTGAAACCCGCCCACCCATTGCAGAAAATAAACAGTCAAAAGAGGGAGCCAAGCGGATCCTATCTGCTAAATAGTCACATTCCTTTAAAAAGAAATAGTAACAGGCTAACCTGTTAACCATCCACAGGTGTGTGGGGAGGAGTGCTGGCCAATATTTGAGCTCAAGTTCATAAAGGCTTCTTTGTCTTCTGTGTTCCCAAATGCTGTTCAAAAGGAATGGGCAAAATGTGCGAGGAGCCACAAATAACAGCAGTAAAAGTAGTTACTGGACTCACACTAGGGTGCAGGTGGCTCCACTTATTGGATCCATATAGGTCCAATGGCGAGGATGAGGTTGAAGCAGAGTAATGGCAGAGGCATGTGGCTGCAGCCCCCTGTTCAAACCAATAAAACGATTCCAAATGTCATTTGCACGCAGCGCTAGTAAAAAATACAGCAGTTGTTTCTGCCGGGTCTATGAGATTTCGCGCAGCTGCTCCATTCCGGCACAAACACTTTATTTTTTTCCTACCGCCAGGAAATCCCAACTGCGTGTAACAGTGTTTATTAATGTGTCGGGCAGTGTTTTGGGTTTTTGTGTTTGTGCGAAGGGCTGCACATCGTGACGCGTTTAGTGGGTCGTTTAGTCTCCTGCCTAAGGACAGAGGGCAGATATAAGACCTGCTTTATAAATTACCCATCACTTCCACTCCAAGTACAAATATCTGCTAAGTGTCAGCTTTCTCTGCTGATGGGGTCCATCATTCCCACGGGCTACTGTGAGTCTGCTCTTCACCCTCAGGTAAGACTCCACTATTAATCTGCTAGGAGATTCTTTTATTCGTTTTTATTCCATTCCCATTTGAGACACGCTCCCTGCAGAATCCACTATCACAACGAGATCTGTGCCGTGAAGAAGCGTTTCTCCCACCTGCACCTGTTCTTCGCTCCAAATCGGATCCGATTCTCAAAGAGGGATGAAGAAAAACACAGATGGCACTGAAAGCATGGCTGGGCCAGGTGACACAACAAACGTCTGCTTTAATCCAGCACCAAACTGAGGTGTGGCGGCCCAGGGGTTCAGCACCTCAGCCAGTTCTTCATCAACAGAGAACTGCCAAAAGTACCAGAAATGTTCTGATCCGTCAGTCACCACTCCACTAAAGTTGCCCTACATTAAACCGCAAACAACGTGCATCTGTGTCTCCAACCAGAAATTCACTGCACATGCTCTCCAACTCTATAAGAAAAAGGGACAGCTCGGCCTATTACAGAAACAAGCATTTGATGAACTTGCAGTTTCTGCAAGTAGTTCCGCTCCTCACGTTTCAGCATCAGAGGCTCACACAACACTATCTGCGCTTCATTCTTAGACGACAGATACAGGAGCAGCTTTTTCCTTTGGCTCATTGTTCCCCCCAAACGGCTGCACAGACAGGATCTGATACAGTTTGCACAAGAATAACCCGGATACATTCATGCTCTCAAGGTCAATGGTGTACAAAAAAAATAAAACCCTTTGATTGCAATCTCACCTCAATAAGGAACCCAGGAAAGGCCAGACACTTAACACCTCACATGCACCTGTTATCAATTAACCCCTTCAAAGCAAAGGGCTGATTTTTAAGACTGCTGAACGGGGTGGAAATGGCCTAACAGACACATAAGCACACTTGCATAAACACACTTTCCCCCGTTCTAGTACACACGTCAGTTGTCGGCATTGAGTTTATCAAATTAAAATGATTATCTAAAATAATGATATCATAATTATGTATTAGAATATGCATGTTTTATGATCTGTATGACTTATCTTATACCCGACACTAATACATTCATATTTAGGAGCCTGATGTTTACAGAAGCAATTCACACGTTCGACGCGTCTAGGGTATCACAGCATTTCACCTCTTTGAACCAGAAATCCAACTTTCATGGAGTCAAATACACTGACCACTATGGCACCTGCTGGCCACAAAAGGGATGACACTACAGACCCCAGAAACAAAAGGTAACTGCGTTCCTATGTCATTTGACCAGAGAGCCACACAGCTGGACATCGAATTACTGCCACATTACTTTATTTGGGTTAATGAGAGAAGTCTAAACATATAATTTGTTCTTGTTTATCTAATTTTCTCAAGGGGGAAACGCTGCTCCACATATTTAACAGCTAATGGGGTGCAGCCGCCTTGAAAATAACACCCACGCATGCAATCTTCACCATGCTCCATTAGCCAAGACTCTGGGAATCTTAACGGACGGGAAGTTGAGCCCACCTGCTTTCCCTCACCAACACCCACAAACCGTGCTACGATATAACACAATGTAATGTTCCGCAAATGGGGATAAGCTCTCATTTGAACTAAATGGACATAAAACAGAGAAGCTAGTTCATCGTATCAGGAGGAGGATACAAGCATTGATACAGGTGAATCAAGGTGTGCAAAGCAGGATGGTCCCACCTGGGCAGACCAGTTAGAGACAGATTCCACACTGTACATGTGTGCTTGAGCTTGATGCAACTTCAAAGAGGTAATAGTGTGAGACATTTATTTTTCTGTTTAAGCAGGACAACACCAAGACTGCCACCTGTTGACCTGTTCTGTCTCTGCAAGTTACCGAGGGAAAAGCAGGATACGAAGGCAAACGTGCACGCGCGTGGGCAGGATATTTGTGTGGATAAAGAGGAGAGACGAAAGACAGCCCCTTCTCACTCCTCCCCACGCGGGCTGACGGATGACCTCACCTGTCACATGAAAAGGGGAAGCAGAAGACATTGGGAGGCATGACAGATGACGGACTCACTGTGACACGTGGGTGACAGGGGTGAGTGTGGTGTCTTTCTCTGGCTCCAGGTCAATGCTGGAGCTCTGGAATGTTTGGACCCCTGAGAACCTGGCAACCCTGTGCAGTTCTGATAAAAGACAAAGACGCAAACGCACACACAAAAACACACAGACTTCTAAAATATCTATGCATTGCTAAGAGAAAGATGCATTCATACGTTAGCGACAAGTAGCACTACATTTACAGTGACGCTACATTCACTAGAAGTGGTAAAGATTTTCCGTTTTAACTGATTAGGAGTACGGGATGTTAGTTTGTTACCTGTGTCCGGAGAGCCAAACTGGGAGGTGGAGGTCCAAGGCTGCGGTGGTCCTGATGAGATGAGGAAGATACAGTGAGGCATGCCTCCAGGGCGTGACTGTCTCATCATAACACCAACCCACAGAACACAATAAATACCTTACCTAGCCACAACTCACTCCGCACAATCACAGCTTCCTATAAAGACATTTATTAGCCTTCGGAGAAGATTGAGGAGGTGAGGGGGCTCCATACCCCCAATCCTTAGAAGAGGCGTTAACAGAGTTCAACGCACCAGCAGAAGCCAGGATGGAAGCACTTGTAGGGTTTGAACTTGTGAATCAGTTGTTAGTCACAAGCCAGTCCTTACCTGATTGGCTGCTGTACATATCCGTTTCAAGCTCCCTGCTGTCATCGAGCACTGAGTCAAAAGAGCCAGGCCCATTCTCCTTCTCATTCTTCAGCTTCCTCCTCAACTTGGCCTGTCAGCAGCGGCACATAGGAGTGGACCACCCAGATAAATTAATTTCAAACACAGACAGAGGAGTCCCCTGAGCATGACAGAAAATCACTCACCTGAGAATTACCTGTGACATAAGCTAAACTATAAAGTACAATGACTGTCAAAAATATGTCTCCGAAACTGGTGTTGAGCCCACAGCTCTACCTACCGCCTTCTTGGTCTTAGGGCTGGAAACCAGGAGACTGCGTGCAGAAGGTCCATGTCTCACGAAAATCTGGAAAGTAGCCGAGTCAGGGTTTTCCACCACAAAACACCGCCAGGACGTCTGAGCGGGGAGAGAATAAAGAACTTTTACAAATTCACAGAATACATTTACATGTTATACTCATACTCATGTAAAGGTTTTGTAACATCCAATAATTCAACAGGATATTACCTGAAGTTCAACAGCAGTGCCACCCTGGGATTGAACCCGCAACAACCTACACTGTCTGCTCCCTTCAGCAGAAAAAAACTTTGATGAAGGCAATGCATTCTGACCTGTATGAGACAAGCCGCTGCTGGGATCTGCCTGTTGAAGTGCTTCTGCCTCTGTTTCTGCTGGACCTTCAGAGCGAAGCCGGAGCCCAGGATTCCCTGGGGAGACACCACAAACAGACTTGGGCCTTGAGTTTGCACGGGGGTTGACCAGTTGGGATTAGTACTGAGTGTGGTCAGCATTGGGTATAGTTGTGGGTCCATGAGTGTGTTTTGATAAGTGCTCTATAAATGAAGTTATTATTACTACTGAGTGTGGCCAGATGATTGGGTTTACTACTGAGTGTGGCCAGCGGTTGGGTTTACTACTAAGTGTGGCCAGCGGTTGGGTTTAGTACTGACTTTGGCCAGGGGTTGGGTTTAGCACTGAGTGTGGCAAGCAGTTGGGTTCAGTACTGAGTGTGGCCAGCGGTTGGGTTTAGTACTGAGTGTGGCCAGAGGGTTGGGTTTAGTACTGAGTCTGGCCAGCGGTTGGATTTACTACTGAGTCTGGCAAGAGGTTGGGTTTAGTACTGAGTGTGGCCAGCGGTTGGGTTTAGTACTGAGTGTGGCCAGCGGTTGGGTTTAGTACTGAGTGTGGCTACTGGGTGTGACTTACAGCAGGCAGGGCGAAGAAGGAGATGGCAAAGATAGAGAAGAAGGACGCAATGGTCTTGCCGATCCAGGTCTGTGGTACCTTGTCTCCATAGCCGATAGTGGTGACAGTTACCTGAAGACACGTACTGGAAAAGTTACTGTTACACACAACACAGACCTTCAATTGTTATAATTCATTCATATCACTTTTGGACTAGTGCTTCATGGGGAAAAAAAAAAACTTTATCTGCCATACAAGGCTTCTTCAAAATGGTTGTCTTTTGGTTTGCTTTTCACCGTTTTCACTTTTTAATAATAATCTAATAACATTCATCTTTTTTCATTAAAGCAATTATATTTATCATTCCAAACTCACTATCCCACAAAACCATGCACATGGTGGAGTGGGCGCTGCAATATAGGTAGGCAGGGATACAGGCAAGGAAATGTTGCCTGAGAGGCAGTAAAAAGGAGGACCATGTCTAACAACACGTCTAACAACCATACCCCTCTTCATCAGGGTCTGACAACATCTATCTCTGACACTCATAGTGATCCTATGCAGTGGACATTGACCATCAGTTCTTCAGATTAGGGTGAGGTGCTCTGTTTATTTATGTCTACACTCAGTGATTTTAGAGTAATCAGGAAAACATTTAAGGGCGATAGCGCAGGAAACAGGATCCTTCTCTTGGGTGACTTCCCTATAAAGATAGGCCTAAACAGCTGTGTGCAGAGCAGAAACCTAAGGAACAAAGTCTTGCAGGAGAGGGAAATGTTTTTGAATATAACCCCTAGAAATGTGGATCGGTGGATAGGCGAGAAAGGAGTAAATTGTGTGGGGTTTGAATGTGCTGTTCGGAGAAGGAGAGCATGCTCTTACCACTCCCCACCACAGAGCATCGGCGTAGCTGCCAAACTCCGTCTCCCCTGTGATGTCCACCGAGTCCTTCTCCACCAGGTACACAACATAGGAGGCGAAGATGAGGCTCAAAAAGCCAATGTACAGAGTGGTGATCAGCTCCTGGGAGAGAGAGAGAGAGAGAGAGAGAGAGAGAGAGAGAGAGAGAGAGAGAGAGAGAGAGAGAGAGAGAGAGAGCACTCTCAGAGCATTCGCAGCCTTGGGAACCCAACAGCATGGCTTTTAGTAAACATGCTTATCTTGGGTTGATAGACGGTGCAGTGGAGCAGATCCAGGTACGCTGAGGACCTGTAATTATAGCTGACTGTGTGTGTTGGTGCATGTATCAGGTCTGCGCCTGTGTGTGTGTGTCTGTCTGTTATGTGTCTGTGTCTGTGCCTGTGTGTGAGTGTGAGTGTGTCTGTGTGGTTGTGTGTGTGTGTGTGCGTGTGAGTGTGTGTGTGTGTGTGTGTCTTTGTGGTTGTGTGTGCGTGTGAGTGTGTGTGTGTGCCTGTGTGTGTGTGTGTGTGTGTGTGTGTGTGTGTGTGTGTGTGTGTGTGTGTGCTTGTGAGTGT
>JAOYSI010070754.1:0-22199 GCA_025775065.1 Hiodon alosoides
TTTTTTTTTTTTTTTTTTTTTTTTTTCCTTTTTTTTCTCTCTCTCCCCCCCATCACACTCCCGCACCCGCTCCCGGCGGGGGCGCCCCCCCCCCCACCCCCGGCCCCCCCAGGACCGGAATTGCCTACCCCTGCTCTGTTGCCTAAGTAACAGTGAATCTAACAGTAACTTGTGTGGAGAGAGCCCGAGACAGCCCCAATAAATCATTTTACATCTTCGAATGCACTTGGAAGAGGGTCCATTTGAAAACGCTCTACTGACAACACAGTAGCATGCACTGACACATAATTGGAATCTCAGAATTCTTTAAAACGAGTAGGAAACTGAAACGGTTCAGTTGATTATCTATCTCGCCACCAGTTACTTGGTCAGCCCGTCTAAAAGCAGCCGTTTGCCCCAATGAACACACCTGTAGTTCAGCGATCCCGTTCCGAGCGTGGCTTAGGTGAGCAGGGAAGCACCGGAGAGAGAGACGCTTTAATTACTCTGATGAAGTGTATGTGTGGGAGCTCTGCTTAAAAAAATAAAAAATAAAAAATCGGGAAATAACAATGAGGAATACGAGGGGGGGTGATAAAATTCCCCCTGCAGTCTTTGCAGCCCAGATCGTATAGGGAGTTTTAATTATGTGTGCATTTAATAAATGCGGCAGCAATATACTCGTCCTCTTTATGACAAAGACAAACTTCTTTAAAACGGTGAATTTCCATCCTCTATAGCACTTTTGGTGTAAGTAATTAAAACGCATCATTAGAAACGATATCATGCGCGGGTGGTTACAGTGAGAAATCCAGCTACATGTTTTTTTATCAACGATAATAATTAATTTGGTGGCTCATTAACTTTTATTGCTGCATTGAAAAACATGAATGTTTTGTCTGTGTTAATCTGGTCTCCAATGGTTACAATAATAATTGCAAAAAAAATAAATAATTCCAAATACATGTAACAACATGCATCAACTTTTATGTCTCTTTCTGTTCTGATTGATGTTCTGAAATGTTCGTAATATATATTTTTTTAAAGTAAGTAATTAAGTAACCAGAAAGAGAACTGAAAAGGGGACTAAATTATTTGTGATTATGTCTCCTCGTTAAGATACGATGTCTAATTCAAAGCAAGTTCCGGGGTCAGAAAAGAAAAGAACGGTGAACACGCGTGTCCATGAATCACAAGCTAACCCGAAGCGCCGTGTCTGGGGTGGGGTTTCCAATTTCTTCGTGGGGCAGGGGACATTTGTGAAGTCTGATGCAATAAAGTCCCAAGAGCACAAGACTTTTACCAACCGCTAAGTCTATTTAGCCTTTTTTTTGCCACATTGCCACAAGGGTGGAAAATGGTTGAAAATTGCGGTGATGAGTCATATCATATAACATATAACTGCCTGTAAATCAGTATGCCTCCCACGTTTGGGTTATGACCTATAATACCAGGAACACAGTCTGTGTGTGTAAGGACAACATTAAAAGTAATTTAAAAATACAGGGAACACTATACTTACTTACTTAGAGACCACACACATGTGTGTTCTTCACACATGGATATGGTATTTTATTATGTTAATATTAAGAATCCCATGCTATCCAACTCAGTATTGGCCCTATCCTGCAAATAGCAGTGTGTACAATGCAAATCTGCTCCTTCCAAATGAACAGATGTTAATGAATGATAACGTTTAAGGTGGACATCAAATGTCACAGCATCTGTGCCCAAGCAGCTGGAGATGATTGTCACTGACACGGAACACTGAAAATGAAATGATAAAGAAGTGTCTGTAAGTACCCACAGCCTGCTAGCGGCTACCCTGAACCCTCATGGTTAGTCCAGTCCTTTATTTTTCTCTCTGCTGTCTTCCGCCTTAGAGGTACCAGATTTGCACAAGTTCTAAGCTTTGATCACACTATTGAGTTCCCAGTGTTGTGTTTTTCACAATTTCTTAAATAATGCAACAGAAACAAAAAAGACCAGCCTCTTGGAGAACCAAGAGCATTCCTAATTTTTCACGCACATGAGAATCATGGTGCCTGTGTTTTGTCCCTGTGTATGTGGCTCCAAGAGCCAATTAAATTAAACTTGAGGATTTTTGTTATTATTACCGGGGGGCGGGGCAAAATCTACTGCAGCTAAAGAGCCGGCCTGAAGTGAACTGTCCGTAGCCTCAGCTATGCAGTGAAAAAGATCCATTATCAACCTGCCAAGGTCTAACAGGTATACACTTTACAGGAAGAAAGTTTGCCTTAGCATCCGCTCATTGGTTCCTCGAGACTGTTTATATTTAATCAAGACGGCAAGCAAAAAAATCAATAACGAGACTTGCTCTAGCTAGCGACCTTAAATGTCAATTCAGTCAAACCACTAAATACTGAAAAATAATGTATAGTCTGACTCATGCTTTATGGATGTTGCTAATACCAAAAACATGTCGCTAGAGCGCCTGTCTTCATTTGACAGTGAAGAAAGTACCGCTCTACAGCCGCTGCTAAAGGCGGCTTCGGCATCCTTAAATTTATATCAGTTCTCTGTGAGATTTACTCCTCGGCTCCTTCATTCTCCTGGAAAAGTGAAACTATTTCCCATGCCCTTAGGCCCTTTGCAGTGATCCCGGTGGAGGGGGTAATCACTTCCCAGGGAGTAGGACGTGAAGAAGTTGATTTCGGATTGAAACACAGCTGTAGTCCTGATAAGGGTGGGGTCTTAAGGCCATAAACACTCGATGAGGTAACAGGGAGGTCAAGATGCTGGAAAACACCCTGTGTGCACATTTCACGAAGCCAAGACTTTGTACTACAACAAAACAAGAAACTCAACAAACAGCAGCAAACACAACCTCTAAACCAGGGTTCGGCAATCCGCAGCTCTAACATAGGGCTGACACAGGGCTTCCGAAAGTAATCAGATTTTTTTCCCCCAGCATACATTTAGTTAATTGTTTTTTTTTGTTGACTTTTAATTCATAACCGTAATCAGAAATCTAAAGCATGCCGAGGGGTGGGTTTAAATAGCAAAATACTAAATTGTGCAATTCAAAACAAAAAATGAATAAATAAATTGTAGTCAACAATTACAATTCATTATGATCTACCCAATTCCCCTCCTCCTCCTCTGCTTATTCATATTCAGATACAGTGGGGAACTGTCTGTGAGATACTCTAACTGGAGATAACTCTAAAATAAACAGGGCGACTGCCAGGCATTAGCATAACATTACCTCAAGGTATAAAAATTTATGTTGAGAAGTATTACGTAGTCTGGAGATGAAAATCGTTAAAATCTTCTGTGAATTGACCAATTTTTTTTTTTTTTGTTTAAAAAGCGATTTGACTGCCAGTACAGTATGTCACACATGCTAAGTCAAAACTGACCTTGTTGTGACGGACACTGTCAGTTTTTGTTGCTGTGATTTCCTGACAATTCTGCAGAAAAATAATCCCTGAAAAGGCCAACATCATGGGCTGGCACTGATTGCCGTTGTCTCCGAGCTCCATCTCTAAAGCTCATCTCTATGTGACTCACTGGTTAATATCACTCTGAGTTTTTTAGAACCCCGGGGTGCTGTTGCTAATTGAAAAGAGAATGTAAAACCTACAGGGCCATTGCCCTTGTGTATGGAAGGTGGCCACATAACGGCAGAACCCTGAACAGAATGTCTAAACAATGATTCCCCATCATGTGTTCTGACTGAAAAAGCCTGCAGAAATCAGGGGTTACAGAAATTATTTCAGTCTTGATGATTGCCAATTACCTGGTTAATCCAAGGTTATTTATGTGCTCTAATGGGCAGCAACACGCTTGCTCCAACCATAGGCAAGATCAAATGGCAATGTGTTTGTGTAGAGTAATTGAATAGCACCAGAGCAAATAATAATGAAAAAACTATGCAAATAAACAGCGATTTCTTTTCTGCTTAAAGTAGAAAAAGTATTTTTTTTATTTCACATTTGTATTTGTGCTGTGCTTTTAAAATCAAAGGCACAGCATTTCTAAGGAAAGGCTGAAAATAAGAGAGAGAAAAAACCTTTTGTAACCAATCTGCTCAAATCAGAGGAGTAAATTAATTTAAACTCTTTTTCATTAGTTTCGATGATGTGACCACAGTGCTAATTCGCACTGGTTTGTGGTCTTGGGAAAGTCGCACGTCGCTCATGAAGATGTTGCCTTTGCATGTGTATGAGTGAAAACAGATCTACAATGAGGATAGAGTTGAATTCAAATGAATTAGAAAGGTCCGTAAATCTTAGGCCGAAGGACGGAGAGGAGTGCTCACACTCCCCTGGCCTTGTGGTGAACAGAACCGTTTCAGCCCGCCTACCCGCCCTCTCTCCATCAGGGTGTCTGGGGGTGTGGAGACATGATTAGTCACATTACAGAGTAAAGTCAGAGAGAACCTAGTAGCTACCAGCTGATGGTCCTGAGCATGGGGTGTTGTGTTGCGTAATCTTTCCCAGTATAACATTTGTTCTGACATTGGATTTAACTATTAGAAGAAGCTTAGAAGCCTCTTGAAGAAGTATTTTGTTGGCTTAGATACATGTTCTATACCCTCACCTGAAATAAACCTTCCATCCTGTTCCGACAGATTTTTGAGCCATTGGAGCAGTATATAGGCAGAGCCTTGTAGTGTTGACAGATTTGGAAAGGTGATGAATGATGGGGTGGCATGTGTGGTTTGTGTCAAGTCAGGACAGGTAGAGGCCTTCCGATTGGCTGTACAATCTCAACACTCATCAACAATTGGCCACTGAAACAAGAGTGATTGGCGCAGGCGGGAACACTTTGTGCTTGAGTTAGTCTGAGCTAACGGGCATTGATGATTTTCCTGTTTGTTTTTTTAACCTTTCATTATTCCCACATGTTACTTCCGCACTAAATGCTAAATGTAGCCTGAAGACTCCTGACAGTACAAACACAGAAGGGAGTCAAGGCAAAAACTTTCAGGGATAGGAGTATAGAATCCTTACTTGTAGTTTTAGTTATTTTTAGTTTTAGTTACTTTTCCTTACTATCAGTATCGTCACGCGGCTGACGCTAAAATCTCTCTTTTTTTGTTTGTTGAAGATTGAAGAGGATGGGTGTCTGCGGCTCCCTTATGAGAAAAGAGAGAACACAAACGCAGACCGTCCTCCCTGGCTTCTGTGACAGGTCCAGAGCTTATTTAATGGCATCTCTGCCCACGCTAAAAATGTGAAGTGAGATTACTTGCTCACCATTGCTGACCTCAATTAACTGCACTCTAACGGACATGGCCTCAGAAATGGATGTTTCGAACAAGATGATACAGGAGTTATTAAACGAGAATTATTTAACAGAAGGAAAGGCATTAGAAACTGCCGGCGAGAATGTCATTTTACTGAGTGAGTTATATTTAGCCACATTTTATTTTAAGGGGCAGTATTAAAACAGATATTTATCTAGAATCAACTTGAAAAATATTGTTACAAATCCAAGTTATTTAATGAAAGCTTATTGGACTGTGTGGTGGCATAATACGAATAACCTCACTCACCCCAGTTACTGATTATTGTGCAATGAGTTGACCTCAATAAAAAAAATTGGAAAATTCTGTGGCAAATTCTCTTGGTCGACGCCAGGTAAAGAAGTTACTGTAAAATGCATTCATTTGCTTATAAAAATTAAACTGTTCTGTAACTTTGACCCACAACTGCATTCATTTGGTGTGAATCCTTTTCTTTGTTTTTAATTGGAGCTAAATCATTTTGAAACTGGACTAATAAGTCTCACGTTTCTTTATAAGCAGAAACACAACCGGAGGCCACTGCTTATCCTCGGGCTTAAACGGATTCTGCCAAACTCCAAAAGCGCAACTTCAGATGCGTGGCCCACACCGGCGTTAAAGAAACGCAACGGCGAAAAATCGCCGCCCTCTCTCGTTTTCGCCGTCCTCGTCGGGGTGTTTGATTTCCACCGGCGATTTTGTGGATAACGTCACTCAAACGAGACAGAGACACAAAATTGTTTACTGCACTGATTGAGTGTGTGGGTGTGGCAGCTCTCTCATCTGTGATTCTGTGCAGGTCTTGTTGAATGCATCCAACAAAACCCGACCACCTGATACGTCGAGCACAAAGCTGCTCCTCTCGTTTAGTGACCACATAATTAGAGTGTCCCTGAGTTTTATGGACCTGTCCCTTCGAAACCGCATTGGATTAAGCAACACCGGTCATTTTTCACATTTACCGAACGACGCAGCTAGGCATCACCACTTTCCATCACGATCAGGCTTGGCTGGATGCAGTATCCCGAGGCGACGGTGGACCTTGTCACTCTCCTTGGTTGTTGCCTTTCAGTGTCACATGAAAGCAACTCCGAGTGTTAGTTATCTAGCAATAAAAAAAAAAAAAAGGTGACTCCGCATTTACCCCAGATCAATCATTTTTGTCGTGTGCTGAACGTAAAATGTATTTTTTGCTACAATGCCGTTGTGGCGCAATGACAGAAAAATCTAGGGAGACGTGCTTTGTCATCCTCACATGGGTTGAAAGATGGGGGAATCGTAAACGAATGCGGCATTCTAGATCGACGGCTTCATCGGCAGAACGCAACATCATTGAGATTAATTAGTGGTGAGACTGATTTGTGGTGTGACAGGAGAAACAGTCTCAAAGTTGAACAGCCAAAAGTGATGTCATTGTGATGCAATGGCAAACCCAAGGGAGAGGACAAATGAAAACCGGGCTGTCTTTGACAGTGCTGTGGAATCTCTGGGCTGTGAGTTCTTCCACCGCTAAAATAAAAGGAAGAGCAGAAGTGTGTAAAATACAGGGCATTAGTACAGCCCAGAGTATTACAGCTGCTGATCTGAGACACCGTGCACAACGCTGTGTGAAGTCTGCACGGCTTCAAACACACCGTGTTAGGGTCTGGAGGATTCACTGGATTTGAGCCAGTCCGGATATCGGTGGTTGGAGACAGGTCGGCCACGTCCGGTCGACAGCTTCAACCCAATAACACGGACGGGTCAAGCAGAGAAGCACAGGAATTGATATTGTTTAGGCAATCTTTCAGCGTGGGCCCAAAACAATTAAATGACGAAGCAGACAAAAGACCAGCCAATCGGTTTCATCCCTCACAGGAAGAGCATGCAGAGCAACAGGGCGTAGAGTGAGTGCGCTCACAGAAACGTCAAGAGAGTAAAACTGTGTTGTGACTTACTCTCAAGAGTAAGGCTTATATTTTTTGGGGGGGACGAGATAAAACTGAAAGCCAGATTGAATGTGCGCAGTGGTCCGTTCACCTTAGACCAAACCCCTAATTAAACCCCTGTGCAGAAGAAAACGGATGGTGTTTACGTTTTGTAGCCAACCTGCGCTTGATAGCGGCCCCTCATCGACGTTCACCGTTGTAAACAACAATTCCCACCACTTACACATCTACTTCATGCACCACAGAGCTGTCTGTTTCTCATTAGGGCAAACCCGTTTAAAAGGAAAGCAAGCATGAAATTGCATTTAACTGAAGGATAATTCCTTCAAATTTAGTCCTCATAAGTTCTTTCACGGAACTGAAAAAGTGTTCCAACTGGCATAATTCCTTACTAGAGGTAAACCGTCCATATTCCGTTATTACACCCCAGTCTAGGCTGGGAAGCAGATTTTCGCTCAGTTTTAATTTTCATTCAAACCCCTATTCGTGATGCAGACGAAAAAAACTGACGGGTAAAATAAAAGTACCATTTTGTAAATACGATAATACTTTCCGTTTGCTATAGTGGACAAAAGAAACAAACACCCCCGTTATGTGAATGCCTCCCAAGAACATTCTGTACCCCCACAGAGAGGTTTCCGTCATCCACAGTGAAAGCCTCCATGGGAAGTCTCCACTGATGTATGGCTTTACAGACTTTACAGACTCTTGCGCATAGAGGGACGCGTCAGGACCAAGGGTTTGACCGAAACACACTCTGATGCAGGGACTGAACTTAAACTACAGGTGATTTGTCTCTGCAGGTTACCCGAATTTCTTTCCCCTTTGCAACTTCAATGTACACACACAAGGTGTGTTAATCTCCCCCTCATCAGTCTGCACCAGAGCTTTCTCCCAACAATAGAGCCCCTCAAAGGTAGGTCTGCTCATGCCCCACATTGCAAACTAAGCTAAGCTAAGGTAATTTAGCCCTCATTTGGCAATAGTCTATTGCCCACATTCAAAGCAGTATACTGCCCTTTTACCAATTATAACATGAGACATATTTAATATTATAATATGATACAGAGTGCCACCCACATTGCAGAAAGTAATCTTTCACACGGAAGATGTGCCTTGAACCTGTCCACCTGTTGAACTGATTAGCCACATTAGAACACATTGAGATACAAGATGTTTTTCGCCATGTAGGCCTACTTTGCAATAGACATTTGGACATTTAAAAAAAGTAAAGAGGGGAAAGTGAAGGATCTAACAGCCATCACATTTAAATCCCACTCAGACTTTCTGGATTGATAGGTAAGATTATTTTGCAAAAAGAAAACCAGTTATTGTCCGATTCAATCACACCCTCGTGATGATTCCCATTCCCATGATTCCCCTTCCAAACTTTCCCCCCAGTTGCCTCTTATGGCCTTCTCTGTACCCGCAAATTGAGGATTTATCCAAATTGGCAACCCTAGAACATTCAGCTGAAGCATTGTCATCTGACGAGTGACCACCAATCAAAATGTCCGTGGGGAGTTCATTGAGCTGTCTGTCAATGTAGGCGGTTCTAATTTGCATGCCAATAAATATAAACTAAATACACAGTACTGTGGAAAAGTCTTAGGCACCTTAGCCTTTTCTTAGAGCAATGTAGTCTTTCAAGTTTATTTGTTGCCTTCTGCATTAGTGTGTCAGTAGAAAAACATTTAGAAACATTTCCGTTTTTTAGAAACATTCATTTTCTGAAAGAAGAGCAAGGAATTCTGCCACAGATGGTATAGTCTCCACAGAGCCCTCATCTCAACATTATCGAGGCAGTCTGTGATTACCTGGACAGACAGAAGCAAGGCAAACAGCCAAAGTCTGTAGAAGTACTGTGGCAAGTTCCAGAAGATTCTCTGAACAATCTACCTGCCTATTGTCTAATAAAACTGCACAACAGTGTACCTAAGAGAATTGATGCAGTTTTAAAGGCAAAGGGTGCTCACATCAAATATTGCTACATTTTTTTAAAATTATTTTTTCGTTTTTAGGAAACTAAAAACGTACCTCTTCTGACAATACCTCATGTCTCAGTCCTGAACCCCCCCCAGAAATGTTTGGATGGTCATGTTGTATTATTGATGCTTAGATTACTGTTGTTGTTTACTTATTTTGTGGTTTAGGCATAGATTATGATGGGTAGATTTTGTGTTAGTTAAGCATGTTTATTCATATGTTATCTATTTTCAGCATCATTCTTATACCTGCTCTCAGTCGTTGCCAATAGAGCAAGCTCAGTTTTGTATTGCACTGTAGCCCTAAAACTGCACACTTTTTTGCATCGCTCTGGATAAGAGCGTCTGCTAAACGCCAAAAATATAATGTAAATGTAAATAAATGCGAGTTTTTGTTATAAGTGGGTGTAAAATGTCATGCATTCTAAATCGTTGAAAAGATTTATTAAATCTGGAGAAATTGGCATGAAAGAAGTTGCGCGTTAACGTTCACACTTCGTGCCCCATATTACAGACCCTGTTAAGACCTACCTGTTCCCACCCCAGGAGCTGTTGGCTGTCTGGAATTAAAAAAACAGATCAGGCCTCATTTGGCCCCTTTAACACAACTGTTGATAATGCAAATCACAGTTCTGCAGTCTTGAAAGATCCATTTCTTTTGATATGGAAAGCAAAACATTTTGGCACAGGCACGATGGAATATTTATGACTTGCTCCCCGAATTTTACAAATCCCTTGATCTCCAAAAGACAATCCGTGCAATCATCTGGAAGAAGTTCTATCAGGAACGTGAATTGCTAACTGAAACACAGGCACAAAGGAACGTTTGGATCCCTTCCCCGCTCCCCTCAGTGAACAAGGAAGAACTGATTGTAAGCTGTCTTACTTTGTTGCCATGAACTCAAGGGAGGCAAAGTGATCTCCAATTCCAGGTCAAATAGTCAGATAAAACGTTAATCGGTTTCTCTCCCATAGAATCAGTCAGCATCCTTGACTCCGCTCACAATAAATGACACCTCGGGTTCGTGCTTATGTTACTGTTTAACTTGTTAGTGAGCAGTACTAACTGCAGGCAGGGCAGTTCCAGGTTAGTGTCATTCTCTCAACCACCGAATTAAAGTTGTCTCAGACACTCGGAGGCAAGGGTTTTTCAGAGAGCCAATGCCTGAGAATCCGTGCATGCGTAAGAGGTTTCTTTTCTTGGCTTGCTGAGCGTGTAAAATGGGTAATATCACAAGCTCTGGGTATGATGTGAATGTTCACACAAGCCTTAAAAAATGATCTAAAAATGATTCTTTCTGTTATCTAAATGATGTGGCTGGGCTGCGATATGGAATTCTGTTCAAAAGCCCCCTTCAAATACCTTAGCTGTCAATACTTCTAACAGCAATATTAACGAACAGCAGTAATGCCAGCACTGTCTCACGGCCTGCAATGTTTTAGATAATCATTTCTGCTGTTTAAAGTGAACTGTTTAACGGATAAATTGAATGGGTAAATAACCAAATGTCAGTTTAAATACGGCAGGACAAAATATTGCTCTTTTGATTTGACATCATATTATTTTACTTTAGTAAATGGTGTGCATTTCCGTTTCTGTAATTGGTGCAGTTTTCACTTAAAAACAAAACATCTACATGCGTACACATGCACATTAAATCAAAGCTATTCATATTTTTAACTGGTGTTTGAATAACGTGCTATTGAAATACATTGTAATAATTTAAATCAGTCAAAATAATACTAACACACCAAGCAAAAATGAATTATTTAGTGTGCTTAAATGGTCTGTCATTGTGCTTGAGTTCAAGTACCGACCAGCATCTCCCTCAGAATGTCCCATAAGCACTCTTCAACAGAAGGCTGCTCTGTGGACAGTCGTTTCAAAAGGGATTTCGGTTTTAACGTTCTTCCTGACATTGCTTGGAGGGGGTCGTGCTTCTTTGGATAAACGTGCAACGTCATGTTGGAGATTTAGTTATATTTGTGCCATAGGAGGACTACTGAACCTATGGAGTGAAGAGGCAAAGGCCTGTAGTGGCCAAACACGGTATTCAAATAGCATGCCATCAAAGTTACTGGCAAATGTGGGGATTATGTTAAGGGGCTTTATGTCAGGAGAGGACCCACCAGTATAACGCCTTCAAAATAGACATAATGCTGCTTTTTTAAACATGATGCTTGGCACATGTTTGCAATTGTGTGCAGTCAAATGTCCAACATGATGGAGAATCCTCCAAAGCCGATCCATGAACAATGTATCCTTCAGCTCTGTCACGGTTCACGCTGAATGAAAATCAAGAAAAACACCACGGATTGGCAGCCCTATTCCCATCACACTGGTGCGGGATCCCTGAAAGTATATAAAATTATTCATCCTAACAGCCCTCAACAGGAAACACTGCCCCCCTCTGGCAGTAAGTTTGTATGCCATGTGACTTCCTCAGTTTCATTGTGATTAATTGTTTCTGTTGGTTGTATCAATTAGATAAAAGAGAGAATACAAAGAAGAATACACAACACACAACGTTTTAGGGGCATTCACATTTGTAAATAAATAAACAAGTAATAAAGGGTTACTTTAAATAAGGCGAGATAATTTGTTCTCAAAAGCCCCATTAATTTTGATTTGAATAATACTGGTCAAACTCTTCCAAGAGGACTTTGTCCTCGACGCCAAATGCATGCTCAGCAGAACAGAATGAATTTAAGTTTGGAAGAGGGTGCTTCATTGGCACAAAAATATTACCGTAAATAATGGGCTACAAAAGCCATTTTTATTATTTTAGAGCTTTTATATTATTTAGTCTACTTTAAAATGCTTCCACCTGCCTTGAAACAAGTGCAGCCATAACAGTAAACGTGAATACAATACCTGTCATTACAACTAATAGGACATAATAAGCGTGCACTGAAAACAACTGCTCATAGGTCACGTTACTCAGACAGATTACGTGAGCTTTGGATTTTTTTTGTCATGAGACTTTCTGGTTTAACTCCAAATGCGAAGTGGTCTCCAGAACATTCACCGCGCTACTCCTAGGCACGGCACAAACACACTGCACTCCTAAAAAGGTTTCTGGAAGCCCAAGGATGCGCATTTACGTTGAACTCCCCACATTTAAAAAAATAGTGAGTAAATAGAAATAAATAAATAAATAACATAGACAAAATTCCTAATGCCTCGTAGATAGCTGCGTCTCATTTCATGGATCCAACCAAAAAAACATAAAACGGTTTGAAGCATATTATTCAGTACAATATATTTTAAAATTCCGTACTCGCACGGATGTAATTTGGTCACGTTAAAGTGCTCTACAGTGTGAAAGTGATAGCCTACTTTAGTTATACACCGTTCTTCCAATTGATTAATAACCTGCTTAACCGGCAATAAAAACATACATTTCCCAACGAACGTCAAAGCATTGAAACTGTCGGTTCAGTGAAACAGGAACGGAACGGCGTTTGAATTGTGACGTGAACACATCATAAACGAATCTTTTTTTCCCCCCTCCTAGATATCCCATTCTCAAGACTGTTTTCCGATCCTAAATTAGTGGCCGTCAAATGGTACCCGCGCCTTTGCTTCGCGCAGCCCGTTTCGTTTTTCCGTACAAGTACACATTCGCTTTCCAGTCGTTCATCGCCGCTTGCACTGTATCGCGGAGAGAAATTAAAAGGGAACGGGGGAAAGAAATGCGATCTTCTGACGAGACCTATTTCAGCCAGAGAACGGAACAGAATGGATTTGATCTTCTCCAGATTATTTGCGTATTTTTACTTCGGGTTCCAGGTCGTTCTCCACACTCTCATCGACCCTTGTCACCTCCATCCCCAGCCTTGCCACATCCTGGCGCGGATAGGGCACACAGTCCGCTTGGGTGTGCTTCTGCCGCCCCGACAGACGGCCAGGGTGCAAACTGCCCTGAACCGCGCCATCGTAAATCTCGGGCAACCTGGGGACAACTTCCTTCCCTATAACCTGAGTTTGGAAGTGCTGCCACGAAAGCCCGTGTACGGGGACCCAGAGTCTCTCTTCAGATGTGTCTGTCAGGCAATTGTGGTACAAGGAGTCTCCGCTGTGCTCGCATTTCCTCAGACCCAGGAAGAGCTCGTACAGGTGGAATTCATCGCTTCTTTTTTGGAGATACCGTTTATTAGCATAATTGAACAAGGAGAACCGATACAAACGCAGGTAAGGAGTGGTATCCAAACATTTCGAGCGCTTTCATTTCGGGCGGTTGCTATGAGCAGTTTGCCCATACATGGCTTTAAATATTATGTTTGCAATACGCATAGATTTCTTTAGAACTAATGGCAAATAATGGTACATTTATTTACAACAACCTTGCGGGACAATGACATTGACGGTCCGTTAACTACTTTACCGCGCTGTTGGCGCAATGCATTTGCCAGATGCGCAACTGCCCTTGTTCTAAGACTTTTTTTCCCGTAATCTAAAAACATAAAATGATTTAAATTTGACTTCAACGCTCAAATTCCATGTCGAATAAAGCATTTTAACTGTACTTGTATTCAAGTTTTTAAAAATACGGTATGTAATATCTCGGGTATTTCCTAAAGACGCACAGCGAGGAATGAGCATATTAGGCAAATATGCCGTAGAAGGTGTGACAATATTCCCGCTGCTAGTCGTGGAAGAAAAAATAACTGTATGTTTCGTTTTGATATTATAATTGATTTATATGTCGCAACCTTACCGCTGTTCAGATATTCACCTTAGGTAAATAATTTATAGCAGTAACTTCGTGACGTTTGTGTTTCAAATTGGTCGCACGCGTCTCCCCTTGGCAAAGGTTCACCTGACCGGGAACAAACATGTGACATAGATAGGGTTGCAGAGGTGACGGGGGAAACAGACATTTCTTATATATTGACTGAGCCGGTTATCAAAATGTAGTTTTGGTTCAGTGACGTCTATGACCAAGCTTATAGCTAAATTATAATTTTTTTAAACAATTTTCTGTGTTATCTTAAACTGAGCGGCCGATGACATACCGCTTAATTAGACCAACGTATTCTCATTATCGTTATTATAATGCACTCGAGGTCTCGCGCCCGTCCTCTCGCGCACTGTCCATCGGTTCCGCGCGCCAATTAGGGCTCAGCCGTGCAGTTGGCTTGTAGTGTCATGCCCTATGAAGAATAAACAAGGTTCTAATTATTGGGTGTAGCGCTTTTTATTTTGACTTGGCTATCGTTAGATCGACTGCAGAGAGAGCTCACCAGTAATGAGGCCGATTAGAAGCATTAGCTCAATTTAAATGTACACGTTAAAATAATAAACATTTCCGTTGTGTGTCTGTGTGTGCATGATGTTAGATGTCTGTCTACTTGTGTGCATCTGTGTAGCAGCACATCTCTTAGGACTTGGCAGGGTTTACCAGATAAAATTGCAACATCACAAAGTACATCAACAAATTAAAAAAAGGGGGATGGGGGGGTGGGGTGGTCACACACCGGTGTGTCCATTTGTCTATGAAAATGTTGTAGGAATGTTCTGATTTTTGCACTGAGGCTAATAGCACTGAAAATGTTATCACAAAATGCAACATGAAAACATTAGAGGTAAGTAATAGGTTGCCGTCAGGGCTATCTTCCTGCAGGAGCCCAGGCCCGCCGGCGCCTGCGGACGGATAAAGCAGAACGTATTTTGAAAAAAAATCCATAATTCACCAAGAAAAATGGTTTATAGTGTTGCTGTGGTTGTAATCCCATCAGGCCATCCATTTAAGGAGAGGGGAAAAAGCAAGATCGAAAGATCGACATCATTTTGATGTTAAACTGAAGCAAGGCTTTACTGAGATGTTGATGGGACCTACAGGACTGACCTGTAGCACGGGTGCGGGGGTTATCGTTTCCACTTTCACTTGTTCTAATTCAGGTCTGTGATCCTATTTAATGAAAGCGCTGAATCACTGAAGATAGGAAATCCCAAAGGAGGTATTTTGACTCAGAGGTAAAGTAATGGTTTTTAATCTCACATACACGTAATACAATCTTGTATATTTAAATAAAAAAATTTTTTAAGTTAAATGTAGACTCAAAAACCCTTATAATACTGTGCAAATGTAGAACGATCACCCTTATATACCCACTTAACCCAGTAAATATTCATCACCATGGGAAAATTACATGCATTTCATTACAAAGATATTGAACTGCTTTGAAAGTCAAATTATTTTACTAATTTTGATATATTTCATGTTGTTTTTAATGTCAAATAATTTTTTTTTTTTAAAAGATGACAAAACTTGGTCCTTTTAATCAAATTGCAGTCTAAGACCTTATGAAATTCCACTGCACTGGACTTTTTCAGTAGAGGTTATTAAGTTTAATGAAATTTGATCTCGAGAGATGTTTTCATGTTTTCAAATACGAGAAACGCATTAAAGATGGATAGATTTAGGCTGTGCTCCTATCCAAATGCTCGGGGCAAATGTAAAACTTTTCTTTTTCATGAATCCAACTCAGAGACCGCAATTAATTAACATTAACTGAATCGACTGTTTCACAACGTTTCAGAAAGGGCCTTCTTCAAGTCATTTTCAAGATTTTTCCGTATTCACCAATACACTTTTTTACAGGGATTAACTCATGAAATTTAACCAAATGACACATATTGAATGAAAGAACTGGGAAAGGAACCAGGAACACAGAATGTGAACTTTCAGTGTATATTTTTGTAGAAACGATTTACTGCTTTATGATAACATCAGCTTTAATTCTCAGAACTCCAAAAATAGAAAATCAAGTTTAATAGTATCTGAGAATAATTATATCATGTTGCACTGCAGAATAGTGTGAATAAAATGGCCTTTTCATTACATTTGCCTTCTTGGTTTGAAGGGAGAAGTTTAAACCCTAACATGATTAAACTAACATGATTTGGCATGGATATGAGCTTGGTAATATTCCAACTCTTTTGGCACACTTTTATACCTATGAAAATGATCCATTTAGTGCATTACAAAACACTAACAACAACCTTAGCTTAAGTTGAAGAATGCACATGTGTGGCGAAAGTTTAATTTTGCCAAGGCACAATGCGTTTAACCTCAACAAGGTATCATTCCTTATGGTATATCATCATAAAGAGAAGCAATCGTTTTCTGAATTATAATGAATTATTCTTAATTTTCAAGTGCTAACCCAAGAGGAGGCTAACCCGGCAGATACAAGGAGGGAGGCCTGATATGTGATGTCAGTCCATTGCAGGGCTAGAGACAGACATAACCATGTGACCACGGGGAAAACATGCAAACCTCACAGATTGCAGTTTTACAATTACAGCACAGTCCGCTTATATGGATCGCATCCGTCTAGGACGCGTTGCTCACTATAAAAGGTTGAAAATTATAGGGGAAAATTCGGGTTCATGTAGGCCTAATGAAATGCTTTAGCAATGTATAACCGGCTACGAGGTCATCTTACGCCAAGAAAAGACATGAACATTTTATCCTTTAGTGAAAAAAACATTGAATTCTGGGGGAGTAGGTGCATCAGTGTAGCAAGGAGACTTGTGATTTAGTTGACTTTCAAAGGAATACGTTAAAACCTGAAAAAGAAACTACTCTCACTACCAGTATACCCTGTGTCTCACCAGAACAGGGAAACCAAAAGGATCTTCTAAAGAGCGAAAAATTGGTCATAGACATATTGGGGTCTGTGAAAACACGAGGCACAGTCCACCAGCTGAAAATGCAGTGCTTGAGCTGTTCAGTCTAGCTGGACTGAGAATCAGTCTATTACAGAACCGCTAAGCAGCTTAACAGGTTCCAGATAAAAGTAGAAAAACCACAAGCAGAATTCAGATCCAAAAACAGGCCACAATGAAACAATCTTCTGACAATTCAATATTCCCCCCCCAAAAAAAACAATACTCACAACTTCTCTACTGTGCCCTTACTGTTCTCTCCAATTCCCCATCCAACTGTTACAGCTGTTGTTCTCAGAGAGCTCCGATTTAAAGGCCCCACTGCCACTTTAAGTGGTTACAGATGCGTCAATTATTCAATTTCCGTGGACAAATTGAATAAATGAGGCTGGAGTTGGAAAATACACAACATCATGATTAAACAACGGAACAGCGCCACAAGCTGAAATGTCTCTCGAATGGTCTTCTTCTTGCCCTGTGCCACGGTTCTCTTAACAATGTGTCCCGCATCACTCCTGGGCTTAAAAGACACGTGGCTGCTGCCCTTTGTCGCTTTGTCACCTATGTCACTGCATGGCTTGTAGTGTGCCTTTGGGTGCCAATTGATCCTGTCAGTCCGGTACACCAAGACGGTAGGGCGATGGTAGGCCTGCGATGTGCGATGATTCCTGATTTGTTGTTTGCAGCAGCTCAGTGGCAAAATAAAGCCGTTTAAGGGAGTCAGGTCCTAGGAGAGGGTCTCAGACCTTTTTTCAAAACGGGCACGCTGACGCAAAAGTCACGCTAGATCGTCTTTGGATTAGCAGTTCGGTCAGGAAATTTCAGATTTCACACTTTTTGTTTTTTAATTTGAATTTCAGTCACCTGGGGATCATTACCTGCTTCTATCGTTCCAAGGCAAATGGTGTCATCTTCCCAAATTGTATGTACTCCTTTCACTTTCTTGTAATGTTCCCTTTTCCCCAGATAAATGACATGACATACATTTTTTGGCTGGGCACTACCGTTATTGAATGTGAATTAATTTTGACAAATTTTTGAGCCCAGCTTGTGTTCTGCAGCTTATTTTAATGTCCACTTTGGCAGGTGTCCAGGAGCCACACCCCCAAGCCCTGGGGACACTCCCATGGGTGCCCTGATGGACAGCCACGGTGTTGGGCCACGCCCAGAACCAAGACCTTGTTGTGCACCTGAGTGTGGTTTCACTAATTGTAGCGACACTTAGACATTTAAAAGTGCCAGCGGTGGGGGGAAAAGGAGGGTTGGTAGACTGCAAAGTTGGTGGCTAGAGTGGGGGTGGGGGTCATTTTGAAAAACTGTTTGATTTTGGTTTTCCTGAAAATGAGTTTCCATTTGGTTTTGTGCCTTTTGTTCGGTTTGAGCAGTTTTATGTAGCAAGGCCAAATAAGAGGTGAAATCCCTCCTTCTGTGTCCGTACCTCCAGCTGCTCTCCTGTGCTACATTCACCTTTTCGGTCAGAGTTTGAGCTGTCGGTGGGTATTTTTAGACGCGGCGCTGTGCGGGAAACGGATCACTTGCAGTCCCACGTTCCCGGTTGTTCACTGACTCTTCACTTGTTCACAATGCCGTGTCATTGGAGAGATCTTTGAATGCCAGTCAAAATGAACCCGGGGGCCTGTCTCTCATTAGCATTAAGGACGGTACAGCGTAACCGCAGCGTGTGGTTAGTATACACAACACTGTCACACAAAGAGCAGCGGGGGAGTCTGTAGTCTGATGTTGTGGTGTTCCGTGTTGGGAGGTCCAGGGAAGATACAATTGAGACTAAAAGTGCGATCTACCACGCGGGTGGACCCGGCTGATTGGTCAGGGGATCCTCTCTATTCGGTGTTAGAAACAGGCGGGACTGCTGTCCCGTTTATCCTTCTCCCATTGGTAAGCTGTCTTCACGTCCACTGGTGGCTCCACCTGTCAGTTATGGACTTTAGATGCTGAGAGGGAGGGTGTATCATGCCTGTTGGGACCATGTGACCATCTCTCCTGGGTTCGAGCCCTGCGAAGGGCGGCTGCAGTGATGCGTCGGGTTACCTTAATGACGGATTAATTACTAGTTATTTATACACCATTAATCAAGTCAAGATAATACATCTTCAGACAAATTACATCGTAAATCAAAATGTCCATCTTCTTCCTTGAAAGTTGTTATTTTCAGCATTCATGTATTGAATAAAACTATCACTGTAGATATCGTTTGGAATTCAACATAAAAACCTAAAATTTTAATCTAAACCCAGTGTTTGGAGTTTCCACTGTCTGGGAGGAGTTAGTGTTTACTAATCTCCTCTAGTGCTCGGCAAAAATAGCTGTCCACTTTATTACTGATTTCCTTTATTATGGTCTATGTTTCACACTTAATATCTTCTGTAACAGAAAAGAGTGACTATGCGTGTTCTTGGCAACTGAGCCACAATGGTCTGTTTTGAGGTTTAATTCCATTTTGAAAAAGTGGCAGACACGCAAGGCTCGGTGTCAACTGGTTTAAATCAGAAACGGGTGACCGGGGTCCCAGTGAAGGCTGTTCCTTGGACAGGTCCCCCCGGTGCTCTGCTGGTCCGTCCTTCTGCTTCTCAGTGCCGGTTTCATACCTCACTCCGGATTTACCAGCGCCGCTGCCCGTGAATGGAACCGAAAAGCAGTGTTTGTGCAGCTGGAGCAGAGACGCGGTCACGCCAATTTGGTATGCTCTTCACAGTATTATCTGAAGGCCAAGGCCTGTTCACCCCCCCCCCCCAACATCGATTGTATGACTGTGTTATTGAGTTGGCTTTACTGGGCCTCTGAGCTGAAACAGGCCTTTGCCACGGAGGGAAAGCAGTGCAAAGCAGACAAACCGATTAAACTCCCATAACCGTACCGGAGTATGCCCTTGTGCTGCGTTATTGCGTGCGGTGGAAATCAGTATTTAATTTGGCTCAGGATGGGGTCAAGAAGATCAATTACACAGGAAAATGAGAGCCTGCTGCGTGTGCTTATACATCACAACCAATGAGCAACGGGTTCCCCCGAGATCTGCTCTTTTTTTCCTCTCTCGCAGGTTTAAACGGAAGGTAGCTATCAGACCGTTCATTTGTCACATCAGACGATATGTCGTTTGGGTTTTCGACCTGGTTTCTACATGGTAACTACCATAGTGGTTCATTTTTCTTTGACAAATAAGAAACAGAGAGAAGCAACAACTTCTTTAATGACGTAACATTGGATTTAGACGGCCTTTCCTCAGGAATGACAGGAGCTCAGAGAAGGCTCTCTTTCCGAGCGTCCGAGCTTCAACGCCTCGCCTGCACCTTTATCCTGTGAAGTCCACCTGTGCCACCCTCACCAACTCCCCCACTCTGTCGTGGAGCCCGGAGGAAACCTAATTAAAGAATGAACGGTTTCACCTTGACACCCTCAGATCTCGGCTCTGGACTGATCTTTTAGATCGTGTCCAGCGTGGAGGCTGGCAGCCGATTGGCTCGTTGTTGCTCGTGATGGTTATTTTAGAGTGAGTGCTGTGGAATTCAGCTCGCTCCATGTCAGGAGCTGACGTCTAATAGCAGTTACGTGTTAACAGCTTATGAGTGTCGATGCAATCAGAATACTAATAGAAAACAGTCGTTTGGAGCGATAAATAGATTTGCATAATTTCCCCCCCAACTGTAAGAATAGCCGTGAGCGTTGCACTGATTGCAGTGATCCGTTGTCAGGCCTAGATTGACAGATCACCTCAGGCAATCCTTATTTTCTTTTAGTTTGCTCTCCCGCTCTCTGCAGAAGGCTGAGAGCTCATGCAGCACGAAGCTCATTCTTCCCTTACCAGCTGTTTTGTTTACATGTATCGAGTTGCACACTTGTTGATTTGTCTGGTTTGACTGGCCGTAGCTGGGTGCGATCCCTCATCTGAAGGGATTGCGCGGAAACATCAGGAGACGTAAGGAGGGGAACGTACTGTCTGACATCTCCGGCCACACTAATCTCCCAATTGGTTCCTCAGCCGTTATTCAGAGAAAATGTGAATACGTGGCTGCGTTCCCCCTTGCTAGCAAACTTTCAAAACCTCAGACATTCGGGCACTGTTAAAAGCGTCACACTATAATTCCACTTTAAAGAAGGGTTAGTTTGCTGTAGTTACTAGCCCATAACACTGACAGTCAGAACCTGCTACAACGCTAATCTGGTTAGCTGCTAACGTTAGCTACAAGTTTACACAATATGGATGATACACAGCAGTAGAAAATAAAAGCTAGCAGGACCTCATGCTACTTTTTAACCCCTCGCTGGTAACCCTTTTTGCTAGCAGCCGGCGGCCACACCAACCAACGTGAGATATTTTTCGGGGTTTTTTTGAGCAATCGCAGCGATGAGGGATTTTTTTCTTTTCTTTCATAACATATAGTCAGAGAGTATTATTAACTGACAGGCCTCATCTCAGGGGGCAAAACTGTCGCACGGACGCCATTTTTGCGGCACAACCATGGATTTGAGGGGGCCAATAGTGCATCCGCCTGACCCTACGCCTGTTTTAGTACCCTAGGTTTTCTGCTACCATTGGGAGGAAGTAGTCACCAGAAATACAGGGTGCAGAGTAAAAACAACGACTGACGACATGACTGAGGAGATCCAATCGTCCTGACAATTCCCCAAATATGCGGTGCAAATAACCATCATTTACTCTAAACGTCATGTTTTTTTTATGCCGTCATAATTCCATCACGTATTTAACCAGATGAAAAGCAAAGTGCTGTGTTTTGTATTGAACGAATGAATTGAACACATTTTGGGCAGGTCATTTCCGATTCTGAATCATCCACAAGCCCATTTCCAAGCCATTAGTGTGTGGGGATGTTAGACCTTTTATATTCATTTAGCCATACTGGAAGGATCACTTTTAATGTGAAAATTAAAAGAAATCTTTCATTTTAAAAGCTCCCGACAGGCATTATGGCTGTTATTGTTTCTTGGGGTGTAATGGAGTGAAACAGTTTCCTGTTGGCGCGTTTGATCCTCTGAGCTTTCGTTTAGAATTTACTTTGTCTGCTGGTAACAAATTTGAAATTCGTCTTGGACTTAACACCCCCTTTATTCTCAGTGTCTCAGCTGACATTTCTGCCAGCCCCCACGTCCCCCGTTGGTGTCCCAGGATTGCGCGGCGGAGCATCACCGCTGATCTCTCCCATCCTCCTCTTCCCCTCTGACGTTCCTTCTGTCTACCACAGCTTGGAGTCCTGCATCCCCCTAATTCTGGTCTGTCTGTGAAACACTGTCCCGACACCCTGAACTTATCCTCTCCACTTTTCCACGATGGGCCACTTTACTTTAATGCCAGAAGCTCTAAACAGAAGGGGCTGTAGTTCTGGGGGGCGGCGCGGGGGTTT
>JAOYSI010070775.1:0-10886 GCA_025775065.1 Hiodon alosoides
AGAGGGTCAGTAACATCAGGAGAATGTCACTGTTACTATAACATCAAGTCACAGAGAGGCCCTGTCACACAGAGAGAATGACACCTTCAGTAACACCGTCAGGTAGGGGATCAGTAACATCAGGAGAATGTCACTGTTACTATAACATCAAGTCACAGAGAGGCCCTGTCACACAGAGAGAGGATCAGTAACATCAGGAGAATGTCACTGTTACTATAACATCAGAGAGAGAGCCTGTCACTGTAACTGGGCGAGAGCCCCACGACTATAGCACGGCCAGGATAACACTGTGTTCGACAGGTTGCAGCTCACCTACAGTCACATGTTTCTCACAGTGGAAGAACACTTTCAACACGCTATCCCTGCAACGCACCACTTGACAGCAATGCCGAATTTATTACATTCCTCCATTTTCGAAGAAGCAATTTCAGTAATAGGATCGGTCTTGCGTGCATAAGCCCGTTGCTGCTTCCCCTTCACTGTTCCCCCCGTCGCACGGATTTGAGGACAGCATCCTGATAAACGGCTCTTTATATTCATAGCTTTTCACAGCTGCTGTGGCCTGAACGCCTGTGTAATTCAGTGCAGCCCACGGGTGCCGTGCCCACGTGTGAGCGGCTAACGGCTAACTTGGCACGGGTAACCGTTAATGGAGTGATGGCTGACCAGGGGATGATCCCCTCCCACTGGGGAGTGGTAGGGGGGTGGGGCTGTATGGGGGCTGGCTGTTGGATACTGCGAAACTAGCCACATCTGACTGGTACGGGACGCACACTGAAAACTAACATAGATCTCCAGTAAATAAAAATAAAGGCAAGTGAACCGGAGCTGGATGACTCCCATGTTTGCTTGTGCGCTGGGCTCCTGCAGGTCCCCACGGACCATCGTCTTACTTGCAAAGCCCTCTATGAAGGAAACCTCAGTGGGGGGATTTCCACAGACAATTTCAGGTTAGAGTTAAATTGGCCTGACCCTGCATAGCCACCCGCTCCTGAAATTGAAACGCTGCATAAACCAAATCGTTGAAGGAGCTGTCCAAACCTTAGTCATTAATGCTCATGCCTGGCTATTGAATGTTTTATTAGGGCTTGTCTGGTTGCTTTTGCAATTTAAATCCAGGGGGCAACCCGCCAGCATGGTGTGGTATTCACAACTCAAAGACTTTCCCCTGCGTGCGGTAAGCGTCGTGTCCCGAGGAAAATCAGGAATGCGCATAAAAGCTGAAGAGGAACACTCAGGTTTTCAGACTCGAGTCCCTTTACACGTATGGTTACGCGGTGCCCCTGGACACACCTAAAAAAGCTGAATATGTAGAACCAATTTAAAAGCAGAGCAGTAAATTCAGCCCATGTAAGCGTCGTCTCAGTCTTCACCTCAACGCCTGTGGCTATAAGAAAAAGTCGAGCTGATGGGACAGTCGAAATGCAGTACACCGTCATTGGTAATGCAAAGCGCAGATTTAAACCTTACTGACCCCAGGATCTGAGAGAAAGAGCTTCAGAAAACCAGGTGTAAACAGGGGCACCAGGGTAGCCGAATGGTGACAACGGTTGGAACAGAACCGGCAATGACCCGGCCACGCGTAAAAATAAAGAACGTGGGTAAAGCACAGAAGAATCGGACCTGAATTACTACCTACATCGAACAGGGTTGCATCTTGAAACTTTCAGCCTCGAAATATAAAACCCACCCCTGACTCATATGGCAGTGCAATCATCAGTATCACTGTCAGTTTTAAACAGTGCTTAGCTGCCAAACAGTAAAATAGCTGCCAATTACTTTGAATTCATAAATCGCATGTGGTGAGCTGTTCTGAATCACACGACCGCGGCTGGCCCAGAAGGTCTCCCTAAACCAGGAACACAGAAAATCACATGCGTCACGTCAGCTAACGTAGGTGCAGTGGTCCAACCCATACACGTGGGCCCAGTCGTGAAACACAGACATCCGTTCGGCTTCGTTATGCCAGACCCGGCCGGAGAGCTAGGTAATTTTGTAGTAGTAAGTAAATAAGCCCCAGGAGAGAAGCCCTCCAGCCTCCGGGTGAGGGTAAGCTCACGCAGCCCCGCTGGCGCTTTGGAGCGTGTTGTCGGTTATGGGGTCGGGGGTCAGGGTCAGAGCGATCTCCAGGGGACACTGGGAGCAGTACTGCGGCCACTGACCTTGTACGCTAAGTTTCATTTATATAATAAAATGATGCAAGATGCTAATCCCGATTAGCTCCCCTAGGTAGAACTGCATACTAATATACATCTGCGCAATACGCGTGTAAACTTTCAGGTTTCAGAAGACAAATTCTGTGTTGTTTCAGGACAGTGTCAGTGCAAAAAGAAAACTTTGTAAGGAGTTGTTTAAGGAGGCCCACCTGGCTATCGTCCGGCTCCTCCATGCTATACGGTGCAGCGCTTGGCCCCTCGGTTGGCCCCTCGCTCACTTTGTCCCCCAGTAAGAAGCCCAGCCGCGTCATCAGAGTACTGGCTGCCTCGTCCACCGATGGAGGGGGTCCTAGCTCCTGGCTTGGCTCGCCTGGAGAAAGAGAGAAGAGAAAAGAGAAAAGAGAGGAGAGAGGAGAGAAAAGAGAGGAGAAAAGAAAAGAGAAAAGAGTGGAGAGAGGAGAGAAAAGAGAGGAGAGAGGAGAGAAAAGAAAAGAGAAAAGAGAGGAGAGAGGAGAGAGGAGAGAGAAGAGAGAAGGCCTTTATGAACTGAGCAGAGGACAACCGCATTGCCCCCTTTGCAGAAATAAGCCTGATTGGCACCTCTGAATACTAGGGCCAGGGCTTTCAAAGCATATGGCCATTTTGCATGTTGGCAGCATCATAACGTTCCATTAGTTTATTAATCCTTATAAAACTTATTTTTTTGTTTACAGGGTTTGTCAGCGCAGCATAAATGTTACCTAAACATTGTGCAACAGGATGGCGCCTACTTGGAAGTTCCATAAAGATGCACCATCGACACAGCAAACTCCAAACAACCTTAAATGAACTCTCAGACATGGGTGAGGAAGTTAGGATGTTATATTGGGAACAGCCAGCGGTGGCTCATTTCACCAAACTCTGAGCCCTTATTTTCTCTCCAGGTCCCAGCACTCAACGCGTCTGTCACCAGCAGCACCCCCTGGCAGGCTCGCTTTGATCACCCGTCTAAGTTGGGGGGGGGGGGGGGGGCGTCCACGGTTCCTGCCACACCGCAGACAACCCGGGTTTGAACTTTGAGAGCTGCGAAGGACCCAGGAAAGGATTGTGGTTCCTCTCTTCAGCTGCGACTAAACCCCCCAAACTGGGCAAAGCGTCATGACACCGCCTTCCCAAAAAGCAGCACGTGGCACAGTGGGACAGTCAGAACATCCTTCTCTGAACGTCAATCTGAAAATCTCCAAGCATTATTCTGATCCCTTCTGATGCTTTCAAAACTATTTTCTTGCAATTGCAAAGTTTCTGGTAGAACTACAGCTTAAACTCAATGCTCAAATTCCAGCTGTTAAGTTAATGAACATTAAAGTTTGGCGTTTGTCAATGAAATGCGACTTAAAACACTTCCCAGTCCTGGTACTGGGGACCTGCTGTGTATGCTTGGTACCAACCAAGATCTTCTCATGCAGACTGGACTGAACTGTTAACGGAATACGGAGCCTCATTTGACACCCCCCGATGGAAGCATGGAAGTAAATAACAGCTGGACATGACAGATTGCCAGAGAAAATACACAGCAATGATCAAGGTAAAAATGAACAAGAAAAAATTTATTGTATCGTTTATTTTTATAAAATAATTTTTATTTTCACACACCTATAACACCAAAAAAATGAAGGCGGGTAAGCGTTTACTGTAACTCGCAGTAAAATAATTTGTTTGGGATAAAAACCAGCACGCGCGGGACCACTGTGTTACAGAACTTTCGGGTGGCAGGATTGTGGTCACAATCCAACAGTGGACAACTTAAAAAAAGATCTTAGCTCACAGATCAAATTTGACCATTTCTGTAATGCATTTCTAAGGGCAACGGATACGCATCTGTTACTAAAAGTGGTAAATAGATATGGGGAAACTCTGGCTGACAGGGTGAAGTATAAAATACCACCCCTCTGGTTCCTGATGACCAGACTCCCTCCCTCTACCCACTGCCCCCTCTGACATTGGTGGAGACAAACACAGTCCATCACAACCAGTTGATATCTGACCACTGACTCAGGGACAGGCAGCAGCCCACGCAGTCCCACGGAGCGCGGAGGCGGAGTCTAAGCCACAAATGCTCACACGTTAAACAACGCAGCCACCTGGAACTGGTCTCCCGGGCAAACACGAAAGGCATCTGACCGTGAGACGGACCAGCTGCCACTGGCTCGTGACGCCGCCCGGAGGGTCTTTCCCCAGCTTAAAGAGCGCGTGCGGGGCAGTTCCCGAAGCAGGACTGTCTACGCCACAGGGGCAGTGCGGGGAACACCTTCGCACACTATACTTAGAGACGGCGCCCACGCAGCCACCTCATCTCAGCTAACTATAGACAACAAAGGGGTCGAGGGCCGCACCTGCCCTCGCGCTCTGCTAATTACCACCTTGGGTTCAGGCGGCTATTGTGCTGAAGAAGAGGTTCGTGTTTCCCCAAGCCTGCATCGACCCCCGGATCAAAAGATTATAAGAGAGCGGGGTCAGCTTCACGTGGAGACGATTTTCTCGGTTTTGCTTTATGTTTGTACCTGGCTTGACCAGCACAAAAAACACAAAAAACGGCTGAAACTGTCATTATGGGACACAACCCATAGAAACCCCCCATTCCCCTTGGCTGGGAACATGAATATGAAAGTGAAACTAATTAGGATCCCACCCCCTCCTGCTTTGTTTTTCTACTTCCTCCAGACTGCCCTGCGCTGCTAAACACGACGACAGATGGTTGTCATGGCAACCCAGGGTGCCGAGGGCGGCGTCCCCGTTCCGTGTAGCACCTCCTGCCTTGGTTGCACCACGGACTAGCCTCTGCAGCATGTCCTGGCTTGGCACTGGCAGGTGTGTGTTGGAATGGCAGTGACCAGACAGAGGTGTTGATCACAGCAGATATTATTAAACAGGCTGAGCTCCACAGACAGATAGCTGATGTTAATAAGCGGGCTGATTGAGAGTTAGACGTGAGGAGGGACTCCAGGGAAAGGCACGTGGGCCAGTCAGTCCATCATCCCCGCTCAAACTGCACGCTGGCCGTTCTGCCCAACTATCTTTATAACACCAAGCTGCCAAAGGAAAGAGAAAGGGGGCTGCCTGGTCCACAGTTCTTTGGGCTGTAATTCCAATGGAAGCCACATGTCGTCCAGGCCAGTATCGGTCCAGGCCAGACAGAGGAGGGGGAAGGAAATGGAGGGGAGAGAGAGAAAGGGCAGAGGAAGGAGAGAGAGAGACCAATAAACCAAGAGACATCAGCCAAAGCTTTATGAAAGATGTCGCAGAACACAATCACAGTCACACACAGGCATGCCTCTGAAAAAGCACACACGTACACGTACACATACACACGCAGACACACGTACACGCACACAAACACACGCAGACACACGTACACGTACACATACACACGCAGACACACGTACACATACACACACAGACACACGTACATGCACACAAACACACGCAGACACACGTACACGCACACAAACACACGCAGACACACGCACACCTACACGCAGACACACACAAACACACGCACACATGCAGACACACGCACACGTACATGCCTACAAACACACGCAGACACGCACACGTACACGCCTACAAACACACGCACGCGTACACGCACACATGCAGACACACGCACACGTACACGCACACGCACACAAACACACGCAGACACACGCACACGTACACGCACACATGCAGACACACGCACACGTACACGCCTACAAACACACGCAGACACGCACATGTACACGCCTACAAACACACGCACACGTACACAAACACACGCAGACACACACACGTACATGCACACATGCAGACACACGCACACGCACAAACACACACACGCAGACACATGCACACGTACACGCACACAAACACACGCAGACACGCACACAAACACAAACACACGCACATGCGCACAAACACACGCAGACACACGCACACAAACACACACACACACAAACACACGCACACACAAACACACGCACACACAAACACACGCACACAAACAATCCAGGCAGTGGATGCAGGCTTACCAGGATGGTACACCCCTGAGCTGACACTCTTGGCAGTGGAGGAGGTGTGTGTAGGGGAGCCCAGCTCTGAGTCAGGAATGCGAGGGCCTTCCACAAACTTTCCTCTCCAAAGGGGGGCGAAAACACATGCAAGCGCACGCGCACACAGACGCACACACGTGCACACACAGACGCAGCAGAGAGAGAGGCATAGAGGTGACAGTAACAGAAGTGGTGGAGAGAGAGAGCGAGAGAGAGAGAGAGAGCGAGAGAGAGAGAGGCTGTGAGTGAGGGTAAGACTGGTTCCAGGCGTGTGTCAGGGAAGACCAGGGGTCGGGTCGGGTCGGGTCGGGTCGGGTCAGGTTAGTCTGCTGGGTTGAGGTCACCCCCATCCCGCTGGCAGATTGGGTTCCATCAGCCGTCTCATGGCTTCCATGGCGTCATCAGGAGTCTCCCTTTACCCGCTGGGTGGGAACACAAACCTGCCGCTCTGTACCTGTCTATACCGGGCGCTTGTCGGCAGACCACACACTGCTGCTCTGTACCCGTCTATACCGGGCGCTTGTCTGTACCTGTCTATACCGGGCGCTTGTCTGCAGACCACACACTGCCGCTCTGTACCCGTCTATACCGGGCGCTTGTCTGTACCTGTCTATACCGGGCGCTTGTCTGCAGACCACACACTGCTGCTCTGTACCTGTCTATACCGGGCGCTTGTCTGCAGACCACACGCTGCCGCTCTGTACCTGTCTATACCGGGCGCTTGTCTGTACCTGTCTATACCGAGCGCGTGTCTGTACCTGTCTATACCCGGGGCTTGTCTGCAGACCACACGCTGCTGCTCTGTACCTGTCTATACCGGGCGCTTGTCTGCAGACCACACACTGCCGCTCTGTACCCGTCTATACCGGGCGCTTGTCTGTACCCGTCTATACCGGGCGCTTGTCTGCAGACCACACCCTGCCGCTCTGTACCCGTCTATACCGGGCGCTTGTCTGCAGACCACACGCTGCCGCTCTTGTCTGCAGACCCTGCTGCTCTGTACCCGTCTATACCGGGCGCTTGTCTGCAGACCACACGCTGCCGCTCTGTGCCTTCGAGACGTCTCCTTTCCACACTGCAGGCTATACAGCATGCAGGAGACGTTCAGCGCTGTTCGGAGGACAGGCGCATACCTCTCAAAGGTAAAAGAGAAGCCCTGCTGATTTCAGCACCGCCCATTCTGTAACTCAGAATCAAGCACCAACCGCATGCACGCACGCACGCACGCTCACACTCACACAGACAGACAAAACACAAAAATAGACAGACACAAACGCTCAGGCTCAGAAACCTACAAATACACCAGGCCACTAGGGACCCTACGAGAAGGTGGCCCCTGAAAACAGCATCGGGTGTCCAACAGCACGTCAGAAATAGAATCAGAGGCAACTAATTACGTAATAATTAAACCAGAAAACGCACTGCAGAGAAAAGTTACAGCTGTGAAGAGCAGATTTGGAACCATTCAGTGAGGGGTCAGAGATTCCCGGCACCCTGACCAGTGCTCTTACGAACAGCAACTGTGCTTTTGGAAGAAAGGCGAACTGAGTGCGCAGTTCGGCAGGCGTTTGGACCTACGCCGTGGATAAAACCCTAACAGGAATTCCCCACAGCTCTCACTTCTCCCAGCGCCATTCAGTACCACGCTGTCCTGAAAACGGGCAGAAATCCCTGGGCAGGCCCACCCTCTACTTCAGCCAGGGGTCTGGACAAGGCAAACTGCGGCCTGCGTTCGCTCAGGTCCCGTCTCCATCCCAAACGGGCTGCTCTATCGCCTGGTGCAGTCACCTGGTGGGATGTCAGTCAGGAGTCAGGGAGACGGCATGAGACCAGACCGCTGTCTTCAGCTTTTCGCACCTCACTTGTCTCTAAAACAAATACCTTTCAAGTAGAATTGGCTAAATCTGTCAGTCTTTCTTGTGAACAGGAAATATGGATATGAGTAATTTTGTGCATCTGCGTTGACAAGCGAGCAGGAATAACCGAAAATAAAATACATTCATTTGGGAAAGCTTGAAAGCACAGACATATTTAAGTGTAGGGTTGTAACACTTGAGAGGACGTGACAATGGAACCGAATTATGCACAAAAGATTCCCATTATTAATGCTGCTGACGCCGTCGCCCTTCATACTGTAAAAGGCAAACAGGGCTACAGGAGGAGACTGTGGTTTGGGCTGCCAGCTCGAGCGCTTTCCACAGTGACACATCTCTCACTGACAGGCACAAGCCTGCCGTCTCCTCCCGGACGAGCAGAGGGCATGAAAGGCAAGCCCGTTTTCTTCCTCCCAGGACTCGGCAGCACAGAGGCTCGTACAGCCCGTCGGAAAACGCGCCTTTCACTTGGTCCAGCGATTTGGCCCAGCGATTTGGCCCCGCGATTTGGCCCCGCGATTTGGCCCGGTGCTAGACGGGACGTAGGGTAGCGGATGTGGGTACCAGGGGTGGAAGCGAGACGGCAGGAGCAGGTGTCCCGGGTCGGCGCTGGCTGACGAGATGACGAGATTCTGCAAGGTGTCACAATGTGTGGGAGTGCCTTCATGACAGAAATGAGAGTATTCCAAGACTCCGTTTCTCAGAAATGTCACTAATTATATGTCTCGTCTTACTCACCTCCTGAATTAATCAGATTACTTTTCCACATGAATACAAAAGGTGACACTTTCTTTTTTGGAGTTATATATTTTTTTTTTTTTGCAGTCTTGCTGTGTCCCTTTGCCTTCCCTCCAGTTGCCAGTGTGGTACTTTTGTGGACTGGAGTGCGAGCGCAATTTCCCTCAAGATGAAAATCTCTGATCCAGCTCAGAGGCACTATGACCTGGTGGCTCAATCGCCATGTACAACTCGTTCTAACAGAGGTAGACCACTTAAGGTTCCAGAGATGTCTGTGTACATTTTGGACAAGGGGCAGGGCCGACATCCCAAAACGCCCTCAGCTGTTCCCCCATTCACCTGACGGTTTCACAGTTTTACTATAACCAATGCTGCAAGGCTGTCCGCTGCCCTAACCAGTACCGTTAACTGCCCCCCGGCAGGGCATCAGGTCCTCCACAGAGATGGAGGCGTGTCCTACACGACGCACATCCTGTCAAACACGCGCTTGGCTGACGTCTCCACTTCGCCGTTTGCCCCATGGCAGTGAACAGAGCCACCTCCAGGGGGCAGTAACGACTCAGGGCACACTCAGGAGCCCCATCATCTGTTTTACCACACCAGGACGCCCAAGGAGGAAACCGGACGCTGAAATGCTATCGGTACTTAGCATGATAACGCTACACGGTATTTAGCACAGAGCTGTCTGTTATAGCTTTCTCATTTCGAGGCGATTAAAAAATAACTTTTACTCTTTAACGGAAGCATGCATACATGCACGTACGGACACCGACACGCGCATGTAAAAGAAACGTATAGACCCCTAGTACGTCACCCATTGTAAATAACACAGGGTTTGCATACAGCTCAAATTAGTGTGGCTTTCATCAATCCATTGTTAGGAGATTATGATGATTCCGGTCTGGTTCCCAGTTACCGTCACGCGGTTACGCGTCTCCGCGCCCAAGCTGAAAGCGGACTTAAGCTCCACGTGGCTCCATTCAGGGTGGTCAATAGAGCTTCCTTATCTCCAGACTGTGGTGGATGGGGGGGCCCGGCCGGCGGTCGGGCGCAGATAGCCGTTCTCCTGTATGGAACCATTTCAGCACGGCTCAGGTTTAGGTTTAGTCGATTCATCTGACTTTGAGACCGCAGCCGGTGCAGGAAAACGTTAATGCATGAACAAGAGAAACGCACGCCGCGCTCAATGTGACAGCGCCAACACCTGTGGAAGAGTCTGGGCTGGTGGGGGAGACATGCAGGCTGGCCTGGAGCTCCTGCTACAAAACAAGGTTAAGATAATGGTCTCCGGGTAACCATGGCGACGCCACCGGCCGACATGTGCCGATTTGGATTACCTCACAAAAAATGCCGTTCACTCAGACATCATCTTTCTGCCTTCCAGAGCTGAAAGGAGTGTTTCAGAAAAGGAGAAGCGAAAAGAAAAAGCAGGTCTGGCGTATAAAGAGAAAATGTATAGGTAAAAGAGCAGGCTCAAAACAAACATGTCCCTCCAAACTGAGTCTCAAATTAAATCCCCCGCAGATCTTCACGATCAGCTCAGATATAAGACCCAACTGAGGCTTACAGCCCAAGACGTCTGGCATCGGCCCACTACATGATTCAGAGCTGATGCTCTTATGCACACAGACACACATCTTATATAAACTTCATCCATTTACAAAGATGCATATTTACTGAAGTGAGACGGGTTCAAATGGGAAAACCCCATCAGCACCGCATGGACAGGAAGTGACCAGCTGCTAAGCCCATTATTGCCCTTAAAGACCAGGCCCGGGCACAGTTGTCACCTCTAGGGAGACATTTAAAACCAGTGAGAGGGAGGCCCTGCCACCATCAATCACGCATTCCCCTCCTCCCAATGGTGTCTCCACTGGCCTTTGACCTGCCCCTTGCACTGCCATTGGACACTAGTCACCAGGGATGTGAGACCTCCAGTTCTTCCTTGTGTACCTCTATCACTCTAAATGAAAGCTGTGTTTTATTTATTAGCTAAGGGGAAGACCCTGGGATTGATTTACAGCTCAAATAACACGGGCGTTTTACACAGC
>JAOYSI010070786.1:0-56835 GCA_025775065.1 Hiodon alosoides
GGGACGGCTTCTTTAGTAACGTTTTCACTACTGACTGCTGGGTGGGGAGGGACGGCTTCTTAAGTATATAGTTCTAGACTCGGGGCTGGGTGGGGGGGGACGGAGAGTTTAGTAGAGTGGTGGCTCCGGGGTGATGGGAGGGGGGGCGTATAACAATCTGGGGCACTGAAATTGGAATAAGAGGGAACAGTGAAGGAAACAGGAGGAAGGCAGGGCAAGAGAGATGCCTGGGGACAAGGTGAGAGACAAATGGGTGGAGGATTGGGCAGAAGGAGGGTTATGGAGACAGGTGTGAGGGGTGAGGAAAAGAACAAGAACAGCACAGAAACTCGCGCATCTCCTTGGGAAACCTTTAAACCGAGCAACCTTGGGAGGGGGTGTCAGAGCATATGTGGGTTTACATGTTTGTTTTGCGTCCCATCATAACTCTATAGCAAGATTCTGACGAGCGAGAAACTGCTCCTCCACTGCACCTCTTCATCCTCCCTCTGTAAACGGGAGCAGGCTTTAATTACACGTTTCTCCCTGCGCTCTCTGCTGCTCCTCCGCCGCTGCTGCCGCCCACACCGAGGGCGCCCAGCAGCCTTCCGCCCACCTTCCCAGCATCCTTTGAGGGGACGAGGCGGAGAGGGAGAGGGCTCCCGCTGCGCCCACAGGACATTCCTGGCTCCTCGGGGAACCAAGCGCGCGCGGCAGTCTCGCATGTTCCCGACACACACCCGCCCGCACACGCACTCGTGCGCATTTCCACACACTCGCAAACGGACGCTGTGACGCACTCGCAAACAGGAGGGCACACAGACACCGTCGACAGGCAAGAACAGGGCCGGCAATCTGAGCAGGGAGAAAGTCCTGGCACCACTTCCTTTAATTTACCCACCCCACCAAATCCCATCCCATCATAAACCACTCTAATGACAAGAACCCGGCAAGCCCACCTTTCACTGTAGGGAACACTAAAAACATTCCAGGGGCTTTGTTAATATTTTATCATTACGCGCAGGGTCCACAATGGGAACATGGAGCCATCAAAACCTTAAAACAAATCCCTCAGGGACACAATTCACTTCCTGCACCTCTTAAGGACAGCAGGTCGATAAACACACACGGCTAAGGCGACGCTAGCAGGATAATTGCAGAAAGGCACTGGGGGGCCACAAACGACCCTGCCGCAGCACATGCTGGGCGGTCGCACTCACCGATGTTGGGGTGTTTGAGCAGGCGGCAGATCCGGGCCTCGCGTTCCAGTTTTTGGTGGTCTAGGTGGAGAGGAGGAAGGAAAAGAAGCAGTGTGAAGGCAGAGAACCCAGCGGAATTAAAATGAGTCCACACAACACAGCAGGGTTCAGTCCCGCCATACGCCCATGTGGGTCGAAGGAGGGTGCTTTCGCGCCGCACCAAAACACGGCAGAAAGCATGTGTTAGCCATGTTGTTACTACGCGCACACACACACACACTTTAAGATCATAAAATTATTCAATCAATCAATCAATCAATCAAAACTAGAAACATTTAGCTACCAATCGTCCAGAAGTACCAGCACTGTGAAATAGGAGCGCCGCCACAGGTGAAGTGTAGAAATGGAGAATGGAGAGTGAGGGCCGCTTGTTAGCACAGCTGTCCTCAACAGCATTCAAAAATCTCATCAAAACAAAACCATAAACACTCACAGCCTTTAACCACACTACACTAAGAACCAACACTGGTATTCTTCAACAAAACCAACACCCATCATGCCAACAACACTGCTTGTTCTTCCTGCTCAACAGTAATATAGCCATTATTAAATAATAAAGCCAGTATACATAATACAATATACGTTATACAATATAGCCACTTTGCATAAACCCACTTTTCTCAACATCTTACATTTTATATTAAATATTAATTGTATCAGGAATAGAATTATTACAAGTGTTATTGCTAGGCATCAACACTACAGGTTTAACACTACAGCAGTTCATTAAACCAGAAGCAAATCAATTATCTAAGCAGCTCCCCTAAGCACTGGGTCTGCTTCCCAGACAACAGCAAACGCTACAGATTACAATCGCCCCAGCAGACATGCAACTTTCCTCCGTAACATCCATACAAACCTTGCCGAAACGTTGTGAGCACGTTGCGCTTAGTTCTAGCGTCATCAGATTGGGGTCAGAGCGCAGTTAGTAAGCTCTGAAAAGCCATAGATAAAGTTATACAGTGATATGTGCCTTTCCCAGGATCAGGAAATATTTTTTCGGTTTTTCCACCATTGGCTCTGTGTTTTTAGTTTGCTTATATATCCTCAGGAAAATCCATTCTGTTCAAAATGATGTGACAAAGCCTCTTTAAAAATGGCCTATACCAAATATAAGTAATGAATATTACTAGCCACAGTAGTTTGCTAATCACACAAAGAAAACACCTGGCAAGGCAACCAGCTGTCATTTACACCCTGGCTGTAGAAATCCAGAGCTAGTGTTCCTTTCTCCGATATCCAATAATAGCACCCATAATCGATTAGGCCAGGAGGCACTTTGCATTGAAGCACCCAGAAACTTGAGAAACTGCAAAGACTCAGCTTAGCCAATCAGCATCAGCAGACAATTAAAAAAAAAAAAAAAAAATGTTTTTGTGAATACATCAGTAAATTCACCATAGCTGTTCCTTATATAACTCAGCAGCTTACGCAACTGGCCAAACCAAAAGCTGCTGCCGCTCTCCAATTAGTTTAAATTGTTCAAAAGAAAAACTGTACATAGTAAGGGACATCCTAGGAACGTTTTGCCAACACAGGGCAGATCTGGATTGAAGCAGAGTATAACAATCTAAAGATGGAAAACTGCTAGGTCAGGTGAACTGTATAATAATCGGTCCATCGTGCATAATTCATCCTCATAATTTTAACAAAACAACGGTGCGTGTAAGCGTACGCCGACCGCTCTGTGAACCCAAAGACTGACAAATTTGCTCGAGTTTAAAAAACAGCCATGGGTGAACTGAGGACATTAAACTGCAGAAGGGACCGTTTAAAATGTAGTTGCCACCAGAAGATAACAGACAACTAAATATGTATAATGTACAATACAATAATTAATATTATTCTGAGTAAAACTAAGAGCAGAATGTAGTCCCGCCACAAATAAACAATTCCACAACCTCGGAAAAGCCTTCTTGCATATTGTGATTTCCCCGTGCAGAATAAGGCACTTTTTGAATGATGGTCGGGGGAAAAACTTTAACAATAAAACACTTTTTGAAAAGGTGGTACCAAATAAAGTTTCATGTATGGAAATTTAGTTTGGCCGCGGTGTGTCATTTTTGGAATGGGGCTTTTTATTTTGGGTTATTAGCCAGCCTGGCGCATACGTTTTTGTGAAATAACTAGCAGTTCACATTTACTTAGTAGTTGACCTTGAAATAAACTGCATTTCAAACACATATTTTAGTTTATGACTAATAATCTGTCATAACAAACCAGACTTAGAGCTGGCTAAGTTAGTTCCTTCTATTCCATGTGCATAACATTTCAGAGATGACAATTTAGTGAACGGTAGGGTAACCAAGTTAAGTATCACTATTGAGTATTTATTTAGTTAATTAAGATAAGAGACCATGGACCAAAATGAGAAGATGCTGGCTTGAACTGAGATGGTAAAATTACTAGTACATCTTGTATAGTGATTTTCTTTAGGGGTTTTTTTTTTTTTTTTTTTTTTTTAAACGCAACATTGAAATGTTTCGGTTTGACAAATTAACATTTTAGACAAATGGTATTTGTCAAATGCGTAACTTTTAAATTTAATTAATTTAAAATTAATTTTCATTTTGCATTTGGCGTGGAACTGGATAACGAAATCCGGGCTAGTTTTTCACTATTATTTTGATTTCAGAAATAAATATTTGGTGCAATCATTATACCACTGGAAATTCTGCTTCTCTAATTCACCCATCTACGAACCCTCCCCATCTGCCAACGAGGACACCTGGGCGGGAGAATAGGGGGTAACAGAGTAACAGAAGTTAAAGCCAAAGGTGAGGAAGGTTGCGAGCCTTTTCTATCAGTTTCATCACTCAGTTCCTCTTCTAGGAGTGGGCAATGCCTCGGCCATTATTATTACTCTGTGGGCTGCCGTGGATTAGACTGGGACTCGCAGGGACCCGCTAACAAGATTACGCCTGCGCTCAGCACGACCTCTGACCCCGCCAAATCCTCTCTCACTGTCTAAAGATCATGTCTCATGGCCAAGGGAGCCACTGCTGTGTTTTCAAGGCAGCTCTGCATTAAAAATAATGGGGTAGGGGGAAATGAGTGTGTGAGAGAGACAGTAAGTGTGTGAGAGAGGGAGAGAGACAGAGTGTGGCGGAGTAAGTGCGGTGTGAGAGTGATATCATCATGTGCGCATGTCTAAGAGAGGCACTTTTTAAACCATGCAAAGATTATCCTCTCTCCTACCATGCTGCAGATCCATTACTTAAAGCCCAATTCCCAGAGACAAGTTCATTAAATATGAATAAATGTTAATCTGTGAATCTATCCACCATTGATAAGAGAACTCCCCCACCCCCACCCCCTCATGTGTGACTGGCCCCCGATCGCATCTCTGTCAGAACATACTCTGCTCATTCATTCATTCACACATTCATTGCTTCTCACTGATGAATGGGAGATGAAGGCAGAAGCCCTTACTTCGTAATTAATGGCATCTCTAATGTACTTCCTATTGCAATAATTTTACTGCAAGACATTTGTACCACCAGGAGCAACTTTTTTCCATCTAACATGGTACACATTAGCACAGGAAACAAGCAATAGGTCGGAGATCGTGCTATGGGAACATACCTTCTAAGTAATGCTTCTGCAACATTCATCTCCACACATCAGTACAGTACAGTACAGTTGCAAAGTAACATCAGAGAGCTGCATCTTGGGAAGGCAATGGTTTTTAAAAGATTGGGACTAAATTGCATTGCGTAGTGAGCCAGATTCACCTTTGACCCTTTGTGCTGAGCAGAGCAGCGTAAGACGCATCATTGACAGGGGCGGAAGTTATCCGTGGGGGGTAGGGTTTACGATTGCTATATAGGATAGCAATATGAGAACAACGGCAACTTAATTTATTTTCCTCGAGGCAGGACACAAGCACCTTTACAGTTCTGAAGTGAACAAGAGGGCAATCCAAAAAATTTTATCAGGGTTTTACAACAATTTTTTAGAATTGTTTTACAACTGATGTGCGATGTAGCTTTATTCTTTCATCCTTACCTGAGAGATGTATTATACTCTACCTTGTCAAGGGTACAAAAGGTACAAAAAGGTACAATATAATACACAAGGATACTGTGATGCAGTGGATAAGGAAGTTAACCTGTGACCAGTATGTTGTGGGTTCAAGAGTCTGCACTGCAGCGGGACCTTTTGAAATAATGTACTTGACCCAAATTGTTATGGCAAACATGCATCTGTGAAAATGTGTACCAGCTTAAAGTTATGACGGATAGGGGCCATCTGCTATGCAAATAAATAATCATATTACAAAATATTTGAATAAAGCTAGGCATTGTATTCACCGCAGCCTCCCGCCACACCGACTTCGCACGTTATCTGTCCACGTGCAACGTTCCGACAACGTTTAAAGAACAGCCTTACCATTAGTGCATGACTTAAATACTTGCACGTCACTGCAGGAACACCCACGCCTTCCCCGGAACACCTGGGACGCACACACGGCACTTTTCAGCTGTCACTCAAAGGCAGCAGACAAAGAAGAGCAGCCAACCACAGGGGGCTTTGTCCAACGTGACACTCAAAGGCGGGGTTGGTGGGGGGGTTAATCCCCGCAAATGTTACCCTTTCAAGATTTACAAAGAGTAACGCAATTACCGGTGACTGCCTGTCAGATATCTGGCAAATAATACTGTGTGTGAACCTGTACATTTGAGTATTTTCCTTTACCACTAGGGGGAGGAGAGGAAATCTGCCGAGACATTTATTTTAGTTAGCCACGTCAGTGATGAGCTAGCTAGCTAAGTAGCAGACATTTTCAAACGGCAGTCCTCTTAGCTAACGTAGCTAATTTTTAACAAGGAATTAGGAATAGGAATACGTTTTTTTGTATAGTGATTGCCAACATGGCTGCATTTTCTGAGAAAGTTAAGGGCAGATGACTATAATGAAGTGATCGTGAATATGCATTTACGTGATTTATGCCAGGGAAACCACACGTTGAAGACGCAAGCTGTATGTGGTGACATGGCGACACCCCTGCAGTACCCGTGGGCAGAAGTTAGGCAGGCGCAATGGCAAAGCAACGGAGCTTGAGACCAAAGGGCTGCAGGCGTTCAGAGAAGGGCACAGCTTTTGTCGACTGGCGGCTCCCACGTGCGCCCACCCGGCTCACACCCACACTGACCCGTACCTCACCACCACGGATAGACAGGCTCCCATAATTCATAGCGTTGCCGAATGTTGACGTGTTAGCAGAGCCACTTTTTAATACAGGCAGTCTCAACCCATGCCCTTAGGCAAAAAATATCATATGTGAACAATTGCTTAACAACTGGTTCATTATTGAAGCTCGCAGCTCAAAAGTACAGAAGCGGTCACCCTCCCCATTAATTGAACCGACAACTTTCCCATTTGTGTCTAGTTACTGGGGCATTACACTTCACTGCTGTCCGGGCCTGGATGACGTATGACTGTCCGTTCATAAACGGGTGCCGAGCGCAGTTAGCATGCAAATTTTAGCCTCTTCTTTTACTCTAACATCTTCCACATCACACAATATGCAAAACTGAATTGCCTCAGTCACTTGCTACAGCCTGCCAGCTTCTCTATCTGCCCTTTCATCTGCCATGCAGATGAACTGAAACTAAAGCGAAAAACATTTTCTGAAGCCGCAGGGGGTGACAGCAGACTCGAACCCACAACCTCCGACTGATGGCCCCAGGGGGCAACCGGGATATGGAGAACGACAGAAACACAGACGGCAGCATACAACGCAGCTAGGGTATTTGCCAAACGATCTAAAGAAGCCGTTGCCCCCCCGAGAGCCAAGGTTGTGCCCTCAGGTGGTAACCTGAAATGTTGTCAATATTCAGCAGGAAAAATGGCTACATTCTATAATTGAAAGCAATAAAAATGTCTCTGCAAAAGAGTCTGATAAATAATTGACTCCAAAAAAACAGTGAACTCACATGACCAACGCTATCCACAAAAACGCAGCATTTTAATTAACTCAGTAGTATACAGACACAAAACATCACATAGAAACAGCAAACTGGCAAGTAAAAGAGCACGCCTATCCCAGAAGGGAAGCAGTGACAAAAATGAGACCTGGTCAACTGTATAGTAATCAACCGTGAAGACAAAGTTTTAGTGTTTTAACTACAGAGAACCCAACCAAAGGCATGAGTAACTGAGTTGAGGAATACGGCCCAATAAAAACGCATAGAACAACACTGCTTGGTGAATTACTGCCCAGTTAGCGGAGTGCAGACCATCTCATCGTCCGCGCTTGATTTAAATGCATTGATGTCGGCTTCAGTAAACTGAAATTGCCTTGACGATGCAGATAACAAATTGTTTCTTTCAGGTTTGGCGAACGTATTTCCTCTAAACGTTCAACGACAAAGAAGCAGAAACGAGTGTGAGAGGAGGGACTACGCTGGTTTCGCGGGATTCTCGAGAACACTTCATAATCGGCCTTAGTTGACAAAGACGGGTGACCTCTGCCCTCTCTGTTATTGAATCGTTACGGCAAATGGCAAACACAGCTGCTAACAAAAGGGTTTAATCAGCCACAGGCACTTACTTTCACCCAAAGAGCAGAGCAACCACAACTAGTCTCCAGTCGCAGTGGCAAACAAGCAGCCATTTGTCAGCCAAACTATTGGAGCAAGTCGGGAACCTTATATCAAAAAATTCTAATGTTATCCCGCTCCGATCAGGGGGTCCAGGACCAGAACGCAATAGCGTAATGCAATGCTTCCATGCGAGAAATGTCGATAAACAACTGGAAATGCACCAAGAGTTTATTAAAAGTGAACATGGATGTGAATTTTATTTTTCGCATTTAAAAGTTCCGTTATAATAGTTCAGAGGTCAGTCAGCGCTCGGGCCACTTCCAGGAATTTTTGAGACTTCATCCACTGAGCCTGTGTAGGTGGAGCAAGGTCCCCTGCCACAACAGGCACCCTCGTGCAAAGCACGTGCTCACACACACGCAGGGACACGCAAGCTTGAATACGTCCCACACGTGCCCGCACACTTCGTGAATGAATGAACGGTTCTGTGGAAATGAACAGCGACAGACAATCACCGGTAGGGGGCGGGGTTTGGGAGATTACCCACCGTTTATCTGAGCTTTTCAGAGCTTTGCTCACGGAGCTGAAGGGGTTTGCTAAAAATACACTGCTCCAAAGGCTTAGTGGCAACTCGGGCAACACCCGGAGGGCTGCGCTCTGGCGCTTGCTCGGATCGAAGGGAAGGCAGCGCAGGTGAAAATGAGGGGGCGGGGTCAGGCACCAGCCGCAAGGCGCGACAACAGCTAGCATCTATTCTGTAGCTAGCATAGCCCAGCGCGCCTCAGGAGCGCAGCACACACCCAGCTGGAAAAATTCAAGACCTCCCCTTGAGGTGAGGTCACCGTTGTGCCGTAGAAATAATCATGACCAATAAGGGACGGGTCACATAGACGAGGCCTCATGGGCCCAGAAGCCTACATGCCAGCAAGGCAGTCCCTCAAGCCTGCACTGTGCGCTACCACTGGGGCTCCTTCAAGGAAACGAGACTCCCATTCGTAGACCGGCCAGAGAAAGTCTGTGTCTGGCTGACCGCCAGCAGGGGTTTGGCACCTGCTAGTCGGGCCTACCAGAGCGTCATCGCAAGCTCCGGTGTATAGCGGCGTTTCATTCGGGCCAGGCAAAATCATTGGCTACTCCACCTTCCGTCGACGTTCCACTTCCAGGGTTTACAGGGTTTCACGTTACAGAAAAAGCAAGCGGCACTAACGCAACATAAATAGAAATGGCCGCCGCTGAGGAAGTCTGGCATCTGTGCTTTAGCCATCTTGCGCAGAAGCGCAGGTAGCCGCAGTCACAAAACGAAGAACACCGGGGGGCAGGCGTAGTTACATAACGAGCACCTCCACATCTCAGCCTGCTGCTCAGTACACAAGCGCGTCTTCGCTTCCTACGGGGATCTTTCGCGCCCCCTCCGCCTCGGCGATGCGCGAACAAACCCGAGACACCCACACACCGCTCAGCGCCCCCCGGAGGGAGCCCAGTGTCCGTTACTGTAGGGAGGGAGGGAGGCAGGACGAGGCTTCCTATTCTCAATTGTAGATGATTTCTTCAGTAACAAGGAGAAACAAACTGGGTATGAAGCAACCACAGCAGCGTAGGGAGACTGACTGCTGGCCCTCACCCGTTATTACACACAGGTCACATGACACGGGAGTCTCTGGTCAAAGTGACATCACTAATGGTGGAACGGGTGAACTCACACCCAGGGTCAGCTCCAGCACCTTGCCAGGTTGCTGGAGCCTCATATCGGTGGCTTCATGGCCTTCTCTGTCACTCTCCCTGACCCCATCTTCATTCCCAGGCCCACTCTCCATCCAGCCATCTTCTGACCCTTCATCCTTACCAGTCCTCCTCACTCAGGATACATGCAGGCTCCCCAGTCGTAAATCATCGCTTTAAAATAAACTGGGCCACGGCGACAGCCAACCACGGCCTGCAGCCTGTTCCACCGGATGGGCCAGCTGCCATGGTGAGGACACGATGCTCCGCCCCCCCCCCCGTGCTGGCTCACGTGCCGATCGCCCCACTGGCCCCAACGCAGCCTTAATTAGCTGAAGTAAAAAACACGGCTCGTTAAAGAGATTTGGCTACCTGAGATAAGGATTCCATAAAGATTAAACGTGAGGGAGAGGATAAAACCAGCCGCCGGGGGTTTGAAAGCCGTGTCCAGCTCCTGGGGCACATATGGCCTCAACTTTAACAATGCTGGCCAGGGTGGAAGAGAAAGCGCATTACAGGAAATACAGTTTGCGGGCCAATTGGACACTTTGGACTTCCTGCCACACCACTGGAGTCAGTGTCACACTTTGGATGGAGCTTCATTGAACACATGAAACAAGGACTGGCAAAAATACTGACCATTCTTCTGCCAGACCGGCGGCTGAGGAGAGGGTGATCAAGAAGACTAACCTGATGGAAACACGGAAAACATTACAAGACTGGAAGAAGATAGGACTTGCTAAAGTCTATAAGGAAGGGGGTGGGGTCAGATGAGGTAGGAGGACACACTCTCCAGACCCATGATTGGTTGCCAACAAATTCTGCCCAGCCCCCAGCCCAGCACCAACTCGACTATTGTTCCCAGCACCTTTATCACCCTGAGCGCACAGAGCTATTAGGCTAATGAACATGCGCAATTTCAAGGCTCTCCTGAAAAAGCCGTTTACCTTAGATGCTCGGATTGTTTACTCGCCGGAACCAAGAAGGCCGTCCATATGGCGGCTGGCATGGTCCGGCCCGTGCCAGAGCAGTCAGCTGTCCAGTGGGGGCAGCAGCCTGCGTCTCTTTGGGCTTGAATCAAGCATCCAAAGCGCTTTGCCTGGACATCCATATCTGCATGTGTACGCCCAAAGCGAGCCACAGAATTATTATTATTATAATAAAGAGCAGAGGCTCAAACGTGCCATGAGCAATCTCATTTTGTGTCCTGTGTCTGTAGAAAGCGAGTTCTACATGCAAACCAAACTGCTCAATGTTGGGATTGCCAAACACGGACGCCCCCCAGCCCCACCTGACACCACATCAGGTCACCTGGTCTGGTCAACCTCGTAACACGGTTTCTGTATCGTCAGACCTCCTTCCCCTTTTTCTAATGGTATTGATTTGGGGCATCCAAACCTGCTGGGCGCGGAGAAAATCACCTCTCTCACACAGAGTGGCTCACAGACCCAGTACAGATCACAGTGCAGACAAACAGAAAACAGGGCGAGGAGGGGGGGAAGACAGTCAGTGCAAGGTCTTCTTGAGAGTGGAGTCGGAGAGCGTCGCCTACAGTAGTCAGATTTACAGACCCTAGGTAGAACAAAGACGGCAAGATCAGCCAGGAAGGAGAGCCTAGAGGTTAAGCTGATGAGCTACAGATCGTGCAGTGAGTCCGGAGTAAACCCAGCGCAAACCCGAACCACCACTGCCCGATGGTACCGTGCATGTCACTGGCTGGCCTGCAATGCCACCACTTCCTACGGGCCGGAAAACAACGGGGGCAAAACCAACACTGAAGGCGACCCACCACCGAAGGCGACCCACCACTGAAGGCGACCCACCACTGAAGGCAAACCACCAAAGTTGCAGCAAACAGGTTTAAAAAAATAGCGGAAGACACATGCTTTTTGATTACGCCGATTGCCCATTTTTTATAACACTGCCAACGTAATTTATGAAGCCTGAGCCATAAAGTGAAGTTTAGAACAATGGAAACCCTCCGTTCCCATGGGGGCCCGCGACTCCGGGGATTTGACTAAAGTTGCCTCGAAATAACTTGCTTCGGTTTTGGGCGTAAGGGGAGCGAACACACAGTCGGATAAAAGATGCAGTTTTTGTAGTAGTAGTTAGAAGGAAACTCGAGTTGTTATCTCTGCGGTTCACTCCCAAACACTATCCCATCTGTCGTACAGGTCAGCCTGTGAGTACAATTAGCCTAAACCCAGCAGAAGTGCAGACCTGCGGGCGAATATCCTCGGCCTCATCTCGGTTCACTGTCATAGAACTGTTCCACACTAACACACTTAACTATCGTCGACAGACAGTTCAAAAGAACGACGGTTCCACTCCTGTCGCACTGCGTCTGCTTGGAGTTCGTCCTGCAGTGTTTTTGACTATTCTGCATCCCACCTCTGCCTCACAGCCCACAGTTAACAAGAGGCTCCCTGCCTTTGGTTTAGAGAAGGAGTAGCACCCCACAGCGGTTCCTTACTTGGTATGCAGTGAGGCCGCGTAACGCATTTTTGATAGTAACAAAAACGACAAAAACCCAGCTAAGGTATTCTGTTGCGAGGCGTTTAAGGAGAAATGTTTACATGCAGCAGTTATGTCTCAGCAGGCCCGGCAAACCTGTTGCTCTGTGCCCTCTCACGCAGTGGCCTATTAGCATTCAGACAAACCCACCGCCCACCCAGACAGTGGCGCAGTACACTCTGGCTGTGAGGACGACAGTGAGCGCACACAAACTCCTCAGTCATCAGCCCCTCGCCTCACTGCAGGGGCCAGAGAGCCTGGCTGCTTAGCCCGGGAGTCACCGTCTCACACTTCCCCTCAAATCTTCTACTGCGCACGTTCAACCTGCGAGTCTCTACTCGTTCCTTCACCCCCCCGCTCTAGTATTGCCCCCCCATCAAAACACGCAACTGCATTCAGCTCTCACTCCTCTCTTCCCTCTCTGCGCCCATCCATCTCTGCCATCTAACCCTTTCCCCTGCATCTCAACCTCCCTCTTCACTGGTTTCTAGCCCTGCCGAGATCCGTCCTTAGCCCCGCCCCCCCGCAGCCACCATCCCCCGGCCCTCTGCGCCTCTCAGTGCAAGGCACACAGAAACTCACACGCACGTGAGGAAAAAGCACGCACGCGCCCACATGCAGAAATGCATGCGCACAGATGGCAGCAGTGACGACGTCCCCCATCCCCACTGCTTTTTAAGGACTCCATTATCCCCCTGTTCTCCAACCTATTCTCCTCAGTCTCTCACCTCACGTGCCAGTAGCCTCTGAACGGCTGCTATTGCCTGAAAGCAGCGTTCACCTTCCCCGCTGCCTCCCACTGCATGATGCATGACACACACGTGCAGTGCACTACCAACACCCGATCTCTGAAAAAGGCCGCTTGAGACTTGTCCCGGTTGGCGCCACACGGAACAGGTGCGTTCCCAAAAAACCAGCGCTCCACGAAAAGCAGAGACTGCTGTAACTCGCTGACAAATCCGAGCAACACTCACAGGCAACGGAGGGCAGAGCAGTTTAAAAAATGCCACCCTTTCCTGGTTGGTTGTAGGTTCAACTACACGGGGGGGGGGGCTGACGTGGTAATATCATTTTCTATAGTTTTGGAATTATAGTTTTTGCTATAGATAAGTACACGAATGGCCAACTGATCAGCACAGACAAAGCTTTAAACTCAAAGCTGAGGCAGCCACCTCAATTTGTATGCATCCATATTCTATGAATGTGTAATTGAGTACGTGTCTGGGACAGCGACGGAGAGGAGTGGACAGAAACATTCATGAATACCGTCGAACAAAAAACAGAGACAGAATTTACAGCAAATAGGAGGGTTCAGGGTACATTGTTGAAAACTCAAATCATAAAACGGGTAGCAGAACCCTGACGGGCTGTTGCAGAATCGGGCTGAACCCGGCACCTGCAAAGGCGAGGCACTGCAGGGCCGAGAGAGAAAATGGCCGTGATGAACGCTGGAGAAACACATGCCACGAATCCCAGAGCAGGCGCCGTGCTCATTCATTGCAGAGGGATTCTTCAGTTCACATCTTTATTTTTATCTGCTTAATTTCCGATTTGTTTTACTTTCTGCGAGCAATGTCTGGACTTTAAAGTCCAACACCTGACAGATTGGGGTTGGAACGGCGCACGACGGCGCTGCCTGGGAGAGGAAGCTGCTCAAGCCTGCGTCAATTCGGCAGGTTGGATTCGGTCCGTAGTGCAGCTCGGTTAAATTACAGGGTGCTCTGCACCACCCCACTGCAACAGGGATTCACATGCACTGTGGAGACAAACAGAGAAACATTCTGTCAAGATCCGAGAGGGCAGACAGGTCCTGTTGCGATGAGCTGAGCAGGTAGCGTTGGTCTGGCCACGAGAGCTCGGTGTCTTTAATCATCTGTGCCCTGAGGCTGCGCATTTGTGTGTACGTGATGCGTCGTGTCGCAGTTATCCCCCACCCCACAGTGCGTGTGCGCGTTTGAGCTCGTGCCCGCCCAGCAGTTAGCGAGTGCGGGTTTGAGCTCGTGCCCACCCAGCAGTTAGCACGTGTGAGCGTTTGAGCTCGTGCCCGCCCAGCAGTTAGCGTGTGTGCACGTTTGAGCTCGTGCCCGCCCAGCAGTTAGCGGGTTTGAGCTTGTGCCCGCCCCGCAGTTAGCGTGTGCGCATTTGAGCTCGTGCCCGCCCAGCAGTTGGCGCGTGCGTGCGCATTTGAGCTCGTGCCCGCCCAGCAGTTGGCGCGTGCGTGTGCGTTTGAGCTCGTGCCCGCCCAGCAGTTGGCGCGTGCGTGCGTTTGAGCTCGTGCCCGCCCAGCAGTTGGCGCGTGCGCGCGTTTGAGCTCGTGCCCGCCCAGCAGTTGACACGTGCGCGCATTTGAGCTCGTGCCCGCCCAGCAGTTAGCGTGTGCGCGCGTTTCCCCGGTGAGTGTGTGCACATTCGGTCACTGCTAGTCCGTCACTGGCCCGGTGAAGTGTATCTGTTTTGAAGCTGCTTTTGCGTTGCAGCCCTGCTCACAGAGCAGCATGTGTAGCATTTGACATGCTTTCTATTGATGGGACTCAGTGCCCTGCATTGTCGTCTTCTGGAGTCCAACGGCAGCCACAGTACCAACACCGCATGCTAATGCAAAACACACGGCCTCATCCAAACTGAAGCAAACTGAAATCAAACACATGCCAGTCGTCCAGGGAGAGAGAACCATTGAGCTTATGCAGAGCACTAGACACCCCCGCCCCACAGAACGTGGTAAACCCTGCAGGACCGCTGCAGCTAGGGACTGTACTCGCTGACATTTAACAAAGTCCCCCGGCTAGCAGCCCAGGCGAAAGTGTTTACCAAGTGTAACTAAGACCTAGGCTGATTTTCTGAGGTGTTTACATGTCTGTATTTATCTTAGGCCAGCATGAGGGGTGACATTACTAGTCAAACAGCCTCAAAGGAAAAACATTTCCACAACCATGTGTTGGAGAAGGGCAACAAGCAATAAACAAAATAAAAAAGGTAGTTCAATATTTATTCCTAGGCTTAAGTGTTCTGGATAATTCAGGTTTATGTGACGATCATTTAAATGGAAACACACTCCTTCACTTGTTTGCTTTTCTTAGAAAGATGCCTGCCTGGTAGCCGCTTCAACCACAATGTCTTCCCTCTCGGTGGCACCATAGCGACATTCCACCCCAGTGGAAAATGCCTCCCTCTGTGAGCTGCAATCCACAGCCCTGACAAAACCTCAGTCAGAGGATATCCACAATAGGGGTTCAGTCAGACTGCAGCAAATTTTCTAACAAAAGCGCGGCTTCTAACCGACGGTCCTACGAGGATTCCTCCCTGCACAGAAACACAACAGGGATGTCACAGAACAAAACCCCCTTGTAAGAAACCAGTCTGCTTTCCCGTCCGCGTACAGGGTAGCATATTTTAGTCAACAGAGTTATGAAAGCAGACATATGGACCAGAAGGCTGCAGGGTCAAATCCCGCAATCAGCAGTGCTGTTGTAATCCTGGGAAAAGTACTTAACCTGAATTGGGTCTTTGAAGATCCAGTGCTGTAAATGAGTCAAGAGTATAACAGTAAGCTATACAGGCAGTTCTACGAAAATAAGGGTGTCTGCTAAGAAAATAAATCCTGTAATGACAGAGCCTTCATACATGTGAGAGTTATGCGTAAAGTCAAGGTCCTCACATTAGCCATCAGTTTAGGCTGTTATGCAGTTGGATAGCAACCGTAAACTATTCAGGGTTAGATACCTGCTCAGAGACTTCAGGACCTCCCCAGGAATTTGAACCCATAACCTTCTGTTCTTGAAGCTTAGTTCCCTAACCAACCCACTCCTGTTATCCAAATAATTCTTCTCAACCAAAACCGACCTAATGCTCATGTGAACCAGGCTCTGGGTCATTCTCATCTTAGAAACGCGTTCAAAAAACTACCATATCAACCTTAACGTCCAATCTCCACAACCATCTCCTCTACGGGACCTACGTCTACCAGTAACTTCCAATGTTTAAACCGGGCTCTTCAAGTCCAACCATATCACTTTTTATTTGTTGACAATCTTCCCCCTTGCATTCTTTTCATATCCCTGGTCAACCACCCTTACTGATGCTGCAGCTCTTTAACTGGTTGTCGGCAAACATGCAACCCCCTTCACCATGTCGCCACTGCCAAAAATGGAAGCCAGCGATTCTAACACAGCAAAACTGCCCTCAGAAACAGAACGGATGAATCAAACAGGTAGAGAAGAGTGAGACAAGAAGTTGAACAACTGAAATGAAAATTATTAGCCCATTTCTATTCCCCTTTTTTCTAAGATATCCAGAAAAGGGCAGCTGAGAAACAGGAAGGGTTTTTCCGCTCTGCTGAAGCATGTCCATGTCACATCTTGAGTCGCAGGGTTACTTTCCAGTTGTTCCGCACAGCTCTCTCGCAGGGGCAGAACACAAATTGGGAGGGGCAACCTGTAGTCAGGCCACACTTCTTTTGCAGTGACAGCACAACACCTACTCTCAGGAGCAAATAGGCCATTATGGCTCGATACATTTCAGCCTTCCCACAATCCTATGAGCCTTGGCCCTTCTGCTTCTCTGTGCTTTTTTTTCCCAAGCTTGAAAGGTGCTCAACAATACAGTTTCAGTTCCAAAAGGGCAAAAAAATCAATTTGATTAAGATTCTGAGACTACAGCGCCTGTGTGGCAACGGTTCCCTTTTTAATTCCGGTGAATTAAGGCGTGTGGGGGAGGGTAGCAACTAAAAGGTAAAAAAAATAATAATAAATTCTCAAACAGTTCTCAAACAAGCAAAGAAAGGGGGAAACGTTATCCAAAAAGGAACAGACACGTTAGAAACTAAACGTTTGAACGCAGAGATATTCATCTGAGGAATGCTACAAAGACAATCCAGCAAAGGCAACTTTCAGCACAGGCGTCTCACAACGAACCGAGCAAATTCTATCCTGCTGTGGACCCACTGACATACACGCTGGGATAGGAAACGACCGAGGAGGCGACAGCCATTTGGCCATTTACCCGATTATCCACCCATTTATACCTTCTTCAATTTGCTCTTCAAAACAGTTCAAGTTCACCGATTTCAATTTGAACACCTTTTCAGTCTGACGCGACACCAGTCGTCCACCCAATCCAGTGCACTTCAGCTTCACCCGCAACGGTACACAAAAGGGCCCTTGAGGTGACCGTTGTCCTGTTGAGCATACCAGCGGTCACCGCGAGATACCACGAGAACCATCAACCACGGAATTAACCTGTACCACGCTAACAAGTTAGCCCCTCGTGCAGGCATTTTGAACAAAAAAAAAAAAAGCATACGAGAATCTCCAACACTTTAAATTACACTTACGTAAGATTTAAAGGCATAGGTTTATTTGCCGATATTTATCTCAATAATCCTAAATCTATAATGTAGTGCGGCAGTTTTTCGGTAATATCTTACAGCCCAATGTGCCGACCACCACACGCCCACGTACCCTTAGCTTTTCTTCTGTCAAAATCAGGTCTGGTACACCCAACAAAGCAGGCACTGGCCATAGCAAATAGCCACGGGATTGGCGCAAATGGAAGAGGGCGTGCTACCACGGAACATGCCTGCAACAGTATCGCTCTCAAACGGATTTCTCAAAAGGCTGATTCCACTCGACCTGTGCACGTGTGTTCTGTGTCACGGACTGCCTGATGATCCTAAAACAAGCGAAGGTTGGGTAGCCAGGTGTTCTATTGCAATCGACAAAATAACGCAAGGGCTCTCAAAGCCACTCGCACTCAGATCAGCAGCTCTGGTACTACGGACCTTTTGCCTCTGTACATCTCACAGAGGGATTAGAATTAGGTCTGAATGAAATGCCACACATTAGCAACGAGCTACCATGTAGGCATAACCCAAAGATATGTCAAATGTAACTGAACCACAAATTAATAAAGAAATAGAGGAACTAATAATACATCCACAATCCGAGCCCAATCGTGAAAACATGATACGGACTATAATCGGAAATAAACGCAAGCTTAAACTGAACTACTAGGACACCCTCTAAGCAGAGAAGTAACAGTGAAGAAAGGTCCCCAGACCAGGCCACGGTCACAAATGGGAGGCTATAAAACTAAACGACAGCCCCAGAATCCCTGACAACATACATTACATACATATGTACTGTGTGTGTGTGTATTAACATAGATGTAGGAAAATCTAAAAAGCAGGAAGGCAAAAGCAAGAAAAGGAGGGCGACAGAGAGAGAGGAGAAAGAGACGGTTTAAAAAGGCGAAAAGCTGAACGCTACAAGCAGACGTCACTTCACTGAGGACGAACCCATGCAGTGGCCGTGACTGAGGCATTCACAAGGGCTGAGGCAAAAGTAGCTTCCTCCGGGTCTCAAGACTTGAGCCAAGGGACCAGCACACCACCACACCCCAGCCCCTACCCTCCCCTCCCCCTCCTCCTGGCACTGTGTCCTGGTGACACAATAAGCTCAGGAAGGGCCAAGTCACACTCACATTTTATTTGTTTATCTGAGGAGATTATGGCTTTTAATAGGCTGGGTTCATGAATGGCATAAACCCAAAATAAAGGTTTTTTTATTTATTAACTAGCACCGAAAAAAAAAAAAAAAAAAAAAGTTATGAGCCATATTTTAGAGAAATTCAAGGTTTGCAGAAAGAGGAACAGTTCTCACTCGTACTTTTTGTTAACACTTTGTTAGCACCACAAACCTGAGGCAGAGGGGAAAACGGCACACAGAGATCACTGAGCTGAGGCCTGACACACGACAGTATATTCCCAGCAGTGTACATGGGAAAGAAACAAAACTATGGTCTGTAAGTCGCTGATTACAAGCATCTGATGAGCAACTTAATCACGTAACACAATTAAGGAGCAAGGCAAAAGAAAAAGCACTTTCAAGATAAGATGACAGCCGTTTCTGTCAAAGCGACGGACATGAGGAGTTCAGCGGACCCCCTTTGTTGCTCAATTAGTGACACACACCTAAAGGGGTACAGCAGTTCCCCAAAGAGACCCATTTCACAAGCCACATAAACCACACACAGAAATAAAGTGAAAAACAATGTTACACATACATGGTGCAGAGTAACACAATAGACGAAATAAAGAGTTGAACTTTTTCTGGAAGTCATTATAAACCGATGTTTTTCATTATTGTTTGCCAGGACTCTCAAACTCCAGCGACCGGCAGGGAATGCTGGTTTTCTTCTTATGTCAGCTTAATTATTTAATTGGCGTCATTATTAGGAATTTAAATGATCTGGCGTTTTCAGGTGTAAATTGGAAGCAAAATGAGATGAAGTGAAAACCAGCAAGCACTGCACCCCACAAAGACTAGATTCTTAAGACAGACCATGTGTAATTGGCTCATAAAAAAATCTAAAGTAGAAAGGAACTGGCCAATGGAAGGGGTGGTTGGCCCGTTACCGTATAACATTAGCTAGAAGGGCACACAACTGCTGATAAAGATGTTAATCATTATTTGCCAGAGCACCTTCTGAAGCTCACTTTGAAGTTCAACAAAAGAAAACGGAACAATAGGTTTTTATTTAGGGCAGGAGTGGCCCACAGCCCTGAAGGTTTCAGAGAAGCGGACGAAAAGGGCCTAGTTTGCACTTGGACCAATGCCTTTACCCACTGAGCCCCATTTAACGATCACCAGCGACAGGGCACAGTGTCAACTGTCCTGAAACTTATCCACCGAGTCAGTGCCTTCACCAGCGCCGTCTGACACCCCGCCGCCGATATCCTCCAGTGTCCCCTGCTGAATTCAATTTAAGCACAACCATGTCAGCACTTGCGTGTGCATCTAAGACACACAAGCATTCTCTGAGCGTCCCCATTAAGGTGGGGGTGGGGCAGAGGATACTGAAGAAACAGTGAGGTAGTGACCGGAGGTAGTGACCAGGCTACAGGACAAGAAGGTTGCAGACCCAGCCGTAAGGAGTGCTGCTGCCGCAGAAGTAACAGGATGTCTGACCATTTGTATTTAGTGGTATAAACTGAGCAAAGGTATGACAAATTGTCTTGATAAAGTTTTACATGCGCTTAGCAAATATTGACCTTTATAGTGCAAGGAATGCAGCACAACTACCCTTTGGCCTATGCTTTTGATACAGTTCACTTAGGCCTAGGTAACCGTTTCACAAGTCTCTTGCCACGGTGCTGGATGTTCAACTTCTGCTAGGCACCCGGCCCGTTAACCTGTCAACAATGAAAGAGGCCCAAAAAAGTTCTCAAAGATACTAAACTTAATAAATAAAAACATCCACCGCCTGCCTGATCCAGTAAGGATGAATCTAAAACCAGACCAGACACACAAACAGAAGAAAGTGATCCACAAGTATCTGACAAGTACACTGCTAATCTAGTCACTTCACTTTTATTTTATAACGGGTAGGGTGGCAGTTTTCAATATAAAATAAACTTACAGACATAACACCAGATACAAGAATGTGGATTAAATATCACATTTAGCAGAACTATATCAATTTTATGCTTCTAAAATAGGATATTTAAATTAAAAAAACACCGGAGTGCAGCGAGGAATATGGATAAACAAATGATAGATTAAAACATTGCTTTTGTGACAGACAGATAATGGAAAGCGGACCCGTTGGCAAACGAAGAAGGATCCAAGAGTCACGCAGTCAACAAGAGGATGCTCCTACATTATCCGTTACTGTGGTGACACAGCAAATATAGACTGCGTATGGATGACACACTGGACCTCTACAGTTTAACCAATGCGGGGGAAACAATTCACGTTAGACTTGAAAAGTGAGAAGTACGTGACGGTCCCTAGAAGGCCTAAGTGCAGCTGTTTGGAAATGCCTGTGGCTTGGAATACGCACGAGCATATCCTCTTAGCATTTCAGGAAAAGCTCGCGTAACACTAACCTACAATGACTCCGGCGGCCGCTCATTCAATCACGGGCAATAAGCTACAGACAAACAACTAACTAAACCGAATTTAAAACATAACAATCGAGGACGCTTTAACTGATAACAGGGTTGGTCTGCAGTGCAGCATTAGCCGCATATTCATTGAAGAAATGTACACAACTAAATGCATAAGACCGGCATTTAGATCTTTGTGTGATTAAACGTCTTACCTCTTGCTGAAAGTTTTTTTGTGTTTATAATTTTAGCAGCATATTCCAGGCCGGATGATTTTTTAACGCATCTGCGGACCACTGAAAAGGCACCCCTGCGTAGAGAGAAATGAAAAAGGAAAAAGAACAAAAACTTTAAACGCGAAATTACAGCACTGCATGACACACGACTAATAAGATCTGTAAATCACTACCGACATCGACGCGCACATATCACAAAAGCAAAGGTGCAGCACGCATACGCAGAACTGTAAAACAATTATGAACCGTTTCTACATTGTAGCGAGTAAATTCAATAACGTTCCATAATATAGATCAACGCAAATAACTTAAGAAAGATAGCTCGAATTAGTCGAAACAAATCTACATTATTTAATAAACGATACTGATGCGTGATTGTGGTTTTGTAATGCACAGGGTCAAGGCATGAGGGGGATGCCGAGCAGAATAATTGGTCTATTGGTCAGTGGGAGACAAAGGGACGAAGAGCAGAAAACGCTGTGTAATAATTATTTACCAGCATTATACAGGATTTTAAGATGTGGGCGAAATCCCCAGCAAAGCATCCGAGAGCAAAAGCGCCACCTCAATCCCTTGAATTCGTGCCGCGTGGTTATGTTTAATTTCAGATGAGTGCAGAACGATTTGTTTTAGCCGTTACAATCTTACACGAATTATTAAAACATCATCATAGAATGCACATAGCTAGCTACAGTATCCAATGTTTTTGTGGGTGCATTGTAGCACACACTTCTATGCCAGTTTCGTTACACATAAATCTGCCGATCTGCGGTCGCGCTCACCAAATATAAAGACAAGATAATACTACTAAATGCCAAGTTTAAGACACATAGTAGGCTTAAACTGCTTAAGAAAATACTTCCTTTAATAACGCGTTAGGTCTATTGTTTATATGCACATAATCTCCAACGCGACTACTAAATAAAACTGACGTTAACGTGCAAAACATGTAAATCGATATTAACTGTCAGTAAGGAATCCTCAGCAAAAAAATAACGTACTTAACACCAAATACACATAATCTAGACTATGCAATCAACCCCCTCTCCCCGTTTACGTTGCCTGTTTCTGACAGGCGAAAAAAACCTTATATTCTGTCAATATCCAACTAGCCAGGCAGAGCGACTTCTAGAGCAGTAAGTACAGGTAGGAGAACCACAACGTTTTTCTCGCTTACTTTCCAAGCTCTTCATAGAGCTGATATTCGTCTGTGAACCTGGTAGAGGTTACAATTGTAGCCATGTTGCGCAGGGAGGTATCGCCTCTCGTTTCGGTGAATGCTGCGCTCAGGTTTCTGTAGGAGATAGCCTTAGAGTTTCATACGCTTACAGAGAAGCGGAGAATTACAGACGGAAGGGGAGGGGGTAGGAGGGAGTGGCGTAGGTGGAAAGAAATAACGGCAAACAACGCGAGATTTTCATGGGCGAGGGAAGTCACAGAACTGCGTTAGATGCAGCATTGTTACGGTACTGGCTCTGCAACGGCCAAGTGTACTGTAGTGTGATCGTTAAGATGCCCAGTGACCGAAACCAAATGGTTCGCACTTGTCCTAACCTGACCTAATTTTTTGACTAACAAAATCAAAATGTACATGTTTATTTCACGTGTTTTCGCATTATGAGACGAGAGTATAGAAAAAGCAGGCCTAATACATATCAGCATATTAAGCCTAGTATGTAACTCAGTTGCATCTGCCACAGTTATGTTTGTATTACTGTGCAGATGGTTTGGTAATTATTTAGTGAATGTTTGATGCATCCCCTGGCAATAGCAAACTATGTCTCTTAAAAGCTTTAAACAATACTTTGACAGTGTATTGTTCAGTTATTGCCTTTCCCTTAAAATTTTTCACTGCTATTGCTCTTTCTTTCTCGTCCTTCTTGCTCGCATGTTGACATCCTGTCATGTGCATATTCACCCAGAGAAACAGGGAGCACCTCTGATTGTCTGTGACAGTCCCTGGTTACAGGGCCAGAGTGCGATGTGCACTGATCTGTGATCAGGGCTCAGCACATCAAGTATAGTACATGTTTGCCAATCGCTCATCCCAGGTCAGCTGAGGGGTGAGCAAAGCCGAACTGGTTTGTTTTTTTTGCATTGTTCTCCCCTCAGTAAATTAACTTGATTTATTCCCTTGTTAATATTCCAGCCCTTTTAAACGGTCCAACAAGTAAATGAGGTTCCACAAATGTAAGTGCTATAAAATACTGTAGCAGAGATGTAATAATGAAAGAAATTGGGATAAATGTACTGTAATTTATCGTCTTACATGTGCAAGTATCAGTCCGATTTACTGAACTTTTTTTACTGAACCGGTTTACTGCTTTGAGTTATCAAGAGGTGGTTTAAAAATGCTTCAAAAAAAATCTGTCAAAGTAACTACAATGTGAAAATACATCGGTTTCCCCAGATACACAACAGTGTTCCATTCAGACTTGACCCGACAACCTTCTGGTTAAAAAGCCTAATATATTGCTGCCTATGATGCTCATGTAAAGCTTGTGGGGAGGCTGTGTTGAGTTTGCCCGTTTATTGAAGGGGGTTGCTATCAGGTGTGTTCGGACATGGCCCATTTTCCTGTAACTGGTAGCATCCGGATAGCGGATCGTGAGTGGCTACTGTGGTAAATATTTCATGCTGGGTGCTCTGGGCATAATGAGCACTCCAGCAAACCGCAGCGCTGTGTCTCAGGCCGTAAAAAAAAACAAATGAATAGTTTATGCTGATTTCCCTCTATTATCGTTTCCGGGCGTTCCACCGTAACTCTGTTGTCCTTCTGCACCGGCCAGCGGGGCTAAAAAGCAGAGGCAAAAAATGTTCTGTTCTACCGAGGCTCCTTGTATTACCACACACAGGAGCAGGCCAGAACCCTTCCCTCGGCTACAGACCTCACAGAGCAAAAGTGAACCCCGACGGAAGAGTCCAAACACCACCGTACCTCTACAGGGGAAGATGGTGGGGTCTTTCGGTGTACAGCGGCACTCCAACCAAACTACCTGTGACACCGTCAATCACCAGGTTCAGTACAAACATCAGGATTGTGTAATGCGATTTATTTTATTTTTTTCGTGACTGGTCTCAACAACGTGGGAGATAATTAAAAGCACAACCGTGGGCAGTACAGTAGCTGAACACACAGAATGGATAACTTATTTGGTTAGGTAAATAAAGTGAGCTGTACTGTTATACACCCATAAAACCAGAGAAAACATAGTTGTGAGAGAAGGGAGCTAACCATACATGATTGCTTAAATGCAATTGGAGCACGCCTTGGTGGGCCAGGTCCAGGAACCTTTTATTCAGCATAAACAAACAGCTAAGGAAACAGCTTTTAAACCATAAAATAAAAGAAACAAATGCCCATTTTTTACTCTTGAGTGGAAAATAAAAGCAATGAAGAGTGGAAACCTTTCCCTGGAAGCTCTACAGGCTCTCTTTTTTAAATTATTTTGATTGCAAGCACCAAAGTGTGTTGTAATTAGTAAAACCACACTCAGGTGGGCATGCCCCCACAGCTTGCCCGTTAGTCTGGACAGGAATGGGCGTGTCCCCCGGGCTTGCCGGCATGACCCCTTGCTGCCTGCCCCAGCAATATCATCACAACTGCTAGAAGTATTCGTGTATATTAGGCATCGGTCTGTACAATCAATCAATCAATCAATCAAGCTGTATTTGTAATAGCAAGTTTTCAGAATTTTTCATAATGTGCTGTGCTGGTTGAATTTTCCAAAGGTAATCAAAAACAACAGGAAACCCTGTGCCAAATGGGAAAAACTGGGAAATTACTCCCCGACCCCAGAGGCAGTCAAGAAAACTCCTGGAAGACCCATTAAGAATAAAACTGAATAATACAGTAGCAAGTTAGGAGTTGATAGCTCAGCAGCTCCAGCACTTTGTGGAAGATTGTAGGGACAGCCAACAGTGCACTATAGGTGGCTTGTTCTTGATTCTTGCTGCCAGGACAACTCTGGAGATGATACCCCTCTTTGGATAGGCCACAGATTATCTCTCCCCAGCAGGGAGAGGGGGAGGAAAAAGACTCAAGAAAAAGCTAAATACAGTTAGCAGATGACACTCAAGGAGAGAGAGAGTATATGTGCGACATTGCGGAAAGGGAAAGTAATACAGTCATAAGGGTGATCTAAGTTCTTCTCGCCTGCTAAAAGCATAGCCAGACCAACAGGGGTGGACTGTCTGATAGAGAAGTGACAGCCATTTGCACCTGAAGATATACTATATGGACAAAAGTGTTGGGACACCTACACATTACACCTACAGGAGCTTTTATGACATCCCATTCTAAATCCATAGGCATTAATATCGAGTTGGTCCCCCCTCTGCAGCTATAACAGCTTCCACTCTTCTGGGAAGTCTTTCCACAAGATTTTGGAGTGTGTCTGTTGGAATTTTTGCCCATTCTTCCAGAAGAGCATTTGTGAGGTCAGACACTGATGCCGGACGAGAGGGCCTGGCTCGCAATCTCCGTTCTAGTTCATCCCAAAGGTGTTCGATAGGGTGCAGGTCAGGGCTCTGTGGATATAGTTGTATGTTTTTCATGCAACTCACGTTTTTGTATTAGTTTTAATGCAATTTTCCAGCAGTGTACCTTTTGGAATCACTACCCATTAACCAGTTTGAGAGGAATGTGTGCACATAGGATAGACATGACTGTTTCAATAAGCTAAGCTGAGTAATACTCAATGAACCAATGAATGGTTACAACCTATCATTTGAATCTAATGTCATTAATTTAAAAAAAAGCAAAACAATAAATTAATTTGTACACTAAATGAGTTGTGAGTATTTGAGCAATTCCTTTTGAGCACTGGAGTGCATTAATTAGTCTATTACTGTGAGTCAATCGCCCTTGCTTACATAATACCCCTAAGATACTTCATAGGACAGAAGTCTTAATAAAAACTACTCATGGCAATAGGAATATGTCCTACCATCTGCACATTTGGGCTGTGAGACGGTTCTGAGAAGTCTCGAGTGATCATAAACTGCAGCACAAGCCTGCAGGTTTTGTGAGGGTGTTTTAATGCCCACCTAATGGTTTCTGGCAACGCAAATCTAAGAGACAGAAAGAATTTTAAAAAGCACTCAAAGGGAGATGCATTGTACTTACTGGACGCACGCAAACAGATAATTGCTTGTGATTGCTAAAGGGGTCTGTTGCGACTTGTCACATCGGACCCCACTGCATGTAGACAAGTCAAAAATCAGGGATTAAACAACACTACGTTGCCGTAACATAAAAAGCATTAGACAAAACGGATTATAAAAATAGATGATGTCATTCGACCTGACAAACTACGTTTCAAACAACTATGCCATTAGTCTCACTGAATCTGTAACGATTTTTTTTCGACTGACGGAAAGAATAAAAGGCTTTCTCTAAAAGATTTCACGTGGTTTCACGTATGGCATAAATTGGTAAACGAGACAGAAAACAAAAACCCTCAGCTTTTAGCAACATTTACAGTAGAGGGGGACAAAGAACGTACGCACCTGTTCAAGGCAATTTAAGGTGTGAGCACAAGCCTGCAGGGTTAAATGGGGAAATTTAAGGACACATGGGGAAATTTGAGTGTCTGTAAGACACCGTTAAGCAATTAACCACCTTACAAACCAAGTTTAAATCAGAAGAGCAAGATATAGGTCCGTGGATCTCAAATGTGTACAGTTTTGCATTTTTGAGTGTTTAACACATACTTCAGACTATTTTCAATTTATAGTTTCAATGTTAAATTACTTATTCGTTAATACAGTAAATAGCACGGTTGTACCTTACTAGGTAAGTACTAAGATAAAATCTAGATTTGATCCACCAAAATTATTATTTTGGCTGGTCCTCAAAATAGTCTTTTATGGAGATCGAAAGCCATTTCACTCCGCAAGGGGAGGGATTCTTAATATTTGACACAACATTTTATCTGAGGTGCATTCAAGTAATTTTATATCTGTGCTTTTCCACCACTGAGATGAAGAGGGTGGGGGTAGGGGACTGCTGGAGAGATCGTTTGTCACCCTTACGGGCTTGAATTCTCTATAGCTGGGCCCGTCTCCTGCTGCCATCAACCTGCCAAGTTGCTACCCTCATCTTTATTCATGCTTGCATTCATTCATCCATTAATTATTTTGCTCATTCATTCTTCCTCTCTTGTTTTGGCACAGGCCTCCCCAGAGAAGAGGGAAAGTCAGTTCTGCTCCCCAGAGAAGAGGGAGAGTCAGTTCTGCTCCCCAGGGTTTGCGCTGCAGCCTCAAGCCAGTCAGGGCAGAATACTCAGAGCGCATGACAGCAATAACAGAAAATAGAATCTGTAGTAGCAATACCAATAATAACAAAAGATAAAAGAGCAGCACATGAAACATACTTATAACTTAATTTAAAAAATACAGAACGAATAATAATTATTATGATAATCAAATAAGTCTTTAAGCTAGATTTTGCGCTGTCAGGACATTATTCCCAAACCATCCCAGACCATGCCTGGGCCTCCACCACCCAATCACTGATAGTCCTGCACAGAATAGTTTTTTTTTTTAAACAAAAGTGTTCATGTTAGTATATCAAATCCAAAAGATGAGGAATACAGTTTTTTTTTTTAATTAATCAAATTATATGGCCATCAGTGATATATCTTGTAATACGTACAATGTATTTTGACACGTATGTGCGCTCAGTTTCTCGCTCACCTCTAGCTCTGGACTTTGGGAATCGCCTCATATCTTTAATTAATGCTTTAGATTCTGTTTGGATTCAGGACTATTTCCCCAGAGTGGAGAACCGCTCCAGTCAAAGGGGAAAAAAAATCTTATTAAAGTGCTTTACTTTTCTTGCAGGGATGTCAGTCAAATGACTTGATCTCATTTAGCAAATTCACCCTTTTAAAAGAGACATAAAAAATATTGTTACTCATTAAAAGTGGGGTTTGAAATATTGGAGGAGACAGGGGTTAAGTCTAGGTGCTGTCGCTTCTTGGTAACCCTTCTCTCACTGTCAGGCATTCAAGGGTTGTCGTTCCGTCTTTTTCTTGTTATATCCTTAGTAATGTTCTGCAGTGGTCAACATGTGTAATCAGCGTGTGGAGTGTTTGTGGTGTCTATGCTTGCTATTTACAATCAAGCTTTAACTTTCAGCTGTATACCATGTGCTGCAGGACAGGTCACATTGGAGTAAAAGGACATAAATTGGTTGTCAATAAATAGGGATCGATAGATTTGTTTTTAAACAGTCGGTAATGAAAATGGGGGGGTCAATACCTCTAAGCTGTTTCGCTGTTTCTACGGTGGGTTCTTTTGGCATAAAGGATGTTAAACAAGGTTTTTAAAAGGAGTCTTGTGTCTGAAACTGACAATCACAGCAATCACAAATTTGGTTGTGCCCCTGATGAAAGCGAGGGGGGGCTTGGAGCAGCCGCTTGATTGCAAAAAACGTGCATTTGTTTTCGGCGACAGGGAACAGCTTTCCCCCTTGACAATTTTCCCAATCATGAGGAGAAGCAACGAGGGAATGGCCTCAAAGTGCTCATTTTCTCAGAGTCAGGGTAAAAGGCTATTCTGAATCTGGGTAAGAAGCCATTTCCTGGCTGTTCTGTGTGTGATCTCAAGCATTTCAGGGAGGGAATTACTCTAGAATCTTAATAATATTCTCTTTTTTTTCTGTCATTAAAACAATATATCGACTCCCTTTTTTTTCTCTTCACCAATTTCGATTACATTAAGGCATTACTGTGCCTAGCTGATTTTTATTTATGGTTGTCGTTTTTTCCCTGAGTGAGGAATCCAGCAGTTTCGTGATAAATAAGTCATATCGGAAATTAAACAAATAGCACAACAGCACATTTTATTTTGCATTGTCGCAGTGTGCATTGAAAGCAGTATTAAGCACCCCCCACCAAATCAGAGGTGAGAGCAGTCTTAAGCACCCCCCACCCACACCGAATCAAAGGATAGAGCAGTATTAAGCATCCCCTCACCGAATCAGAGGATAGAGCAGTATTAAGCACTCCCCTCCACACCGAATCAGAGGATAGAGCAGTATTAAGCACCCCCCTCCACACTGAATCAAAGGAGAGAGCAGTATTAAGCGCCCCCTCACTCGCCGAATCAGAGGATAGATGTCAGGCTGAGAGTGGTACACTAGGAGGATGGAGGGAGAGGGATCTTTCATCTCTTTTTTTTTGCATTTTGAGTCAAATAGAGAAAGAGTGAGATAGATCTATGGTATGGCTGTATGCTAAACCAGTTAATCCACAATATTCCACCTAGGCTCCTGCAGTATTACACCAACGTGATCATTTTGTTGTGCGTTCATGGCGACGCAGCGAAAACATTTTTGAGTACGGCAGGTGTCAGCTGGGGAGAAGAGAGGACAATATCATCGCTCTCTCTCTGGAGACACGCACACACACACACACACACACACGCCCGCGCCCACACGCACACACACACACACACACACACACACACGGTACCTCGTTGTCGTGGGAATCAATACAGCACTGCTTTTCTCTTCTTGTATTGACTACTCCAAGGGATCTCTGTGTGCCATATATTCAGAACAACCACTATAAGAGTGTTTTCTTTTTCAAAGAAAACCAATTTGTAGTGCAGTGGGGGCCCTTGTTCAACAGGGGTACATCAGAACATTGTATACCTTTCTCCAATACCAACTTCCAAAGCACAGAGATTTAAACGTCTGCACGGTTAAATGTCTGGAAAACTGTCCACTGTAAAACTGCTCACAGGGAATTGCCCCTCGTGACCAAGAGTGAGTGGGAGAGGTATTGTGGCATAGCTATGTTTAAAGTCTGTTTTCTTGCTTACTGAACTCAACATGGATTCACCGCAGATTTTTGACTGCAAAAGCACACACAAGTATAAAACCAACATTTATTACTGATACAGAGCAGTACTCGGAAAACCCCCCCCCCAAAAAACGATCAATATCCCTCTCACACTTAAATAACTGACTGTGCTGCTTCGTCCAGCACCTCTATTTAGGGACAGTTAAGGGACGGTTTGCCACCACAAACAGTTGGCCCCCATTGTGTATTTGTACCCACTGCTAAGCATGTCCATTCTGTTAGCAAGGGCAGCAACCCTGTTGTTTGTAAACAGTATTCAGGAGGGAGACTGGGCTTAAATCTCTAGAAGGCCATTTTTATAAAAAAACAAAGCCACTCATCAGTTCTCAAACGCAACATTATATTTATGACAGCATCGGGGTTGGGACCAATGAGCTCTGTGTGTGTGTTTGGTTTGATTCTCTTTTCGAATTATGTTAAAATTAGGTTATTGTTTTTGTCCAGATTGCTTCCCGGAAAGCACCCCATTCCACAAAGAACCAATGTGGTTTATGAATTATGACTGCTTCCGGGTCAACCCCCTCTTTCACATGGCAGACTGAGTTTACATTCTGTTAAACACTTTGATCCACCATAGTGAGAGCATTGCATTATATTTATCAAGCAGATGTGCAATAATTTTTATTATTAAGGCTATTCATACAGTAATTTGTATCTTATATGAAGGCAGTCTGAATATACATATATTTTCTGTTAATCAAAGCTTGCCCATTCAAGACTATAAAATAGACTTCAGTTAAATTTCCGGATAGAATACCAGCATAAATAACCATGGTCTACATAATGAATACAATATTTGATCAAATTGCGTACATTCATTCATTCTGCGTTTGCGAGGGTAAACCCCAAAGGCATCATTTAATACAAAAAGTTTGTTATGGTTTCTAATGCCAAAGAACACACAGGCCTGCATAAAACCTGCTCCCATTCCAAGATTTCTGATATTTAGAGATTCATTCCGGGGAAAATTGCGATGTGAACAGAAAAGCAATTACTTTTTCATCCGATTGGTTGGTTTGGGACAAATCTGTTGCCCGTGCTCGCGCCCGACAAGGTCTTAGCAACGTCGAAAGTATGTCGTTGTCCCCATTCCTCCTTGTGTCATATCGAATTATGAAATCACACATCCGAGTCCTTATTCAGAAACCGATTTCACCTCAAGTTCTTTAAAGGGACGTCATATTTTGTGTTTGCAGAAAAGTCTGAGGAGGCGGCTCTCAAAAAAAAAATGAAAAAGACATCATTGCTTCAGATAATTTCGCCTCTAGGTGAGAGAGTGGGGAACGAGTGCCAAAACTGTACTGCCGGGCCCGTCCTCCCACTCTTTGTTTATGTAATTGTATACATCTATGGTATCATTACTGTCCTTCTCCTCCTCACCATTACTTTTCAAACTGACCTGCTTTCCAAAATAATACGTACGTATTTTTTAATTGCTGAAGGGTTTATATCCGTGGTGATTTCAGCCGACTGGAGGACAGAGGGAGAGAGAGGACGAAAAATATGACAAGAATGAGAAAGGGAGGTAAAGAAATGAAGCCTGATGGCAGAGGAGGTTGAGGACAAGGACGGGCCAATGAGGTGGCAGTGGGGGGATGGGGTAGAGTGATAAAAACATCCTTTCAAACGAAACAAGAGACCTAGTTTTCTCTGCTCACCCCATTCTTTCATCATTATTGTATCGGATAGACGATCTGATCTCACCTCACTCATGCGGTCACACTTTGCAATACCATCTATCCTATGGGCCTGAAAATGAGAGGTCAAAGTATATAAATCGGATATTTCTAATATGCTCAAACGCACATACTGTAATTAATCTCTTAAATGTTGTAATCTAGGAGATAATATATAATTCAATGTAAAAATATGTATCAAACATTCATTAAAAATGTTAATATAATTTCCCATTGATATAGTCCACCCACTTTTTTTCTTCTGCCCAACATCAAAAAAATAAAACCCGCAAAGTTATGGTGACGGGCAGGCAGTGGGGAGGGACCATTTCTCCCCGGCATTATCCTGAAACAACATAGCACTTTATGCCAGCGGTCTGAGCAGGATAACTGATGGAGAATCACTGAGGCAGAATATGTTTTCAGGGCTGGGCCCAGGAGGAGATGCTAAAGCATCAAAGGGTGACATCACCGCGGGTCTCTGGACAATGTCAGCACGATTTCCTCCTTTAGTGGACTGGAGAGTGGCAGACACACGGCTGTTCTTTTTGAAGTCCATGACGTAGGAACCAAGTGGGTAGAATTCAGGATTTAATTGGTTGAGATTGAGGTTCATTCCCCCAACTAGGAACATTGAACTAATTAGGACAACCAATTAATGCACTCACAAAGCCACACAGTGGCGACAGTTGGCCAATGCGGGACGGGTGCAGCAGTGGCCTGTGGGTCAATTGAATCAAGCAAATGCGGCTTCTGGGAGGAGGGAGGGGGGCTTGTAGGGTAGGACCAACCTCAGCAGTTACTGAAATTAGAACTTTTAAAAATTACTACTCTTTTTTTCCCTGTTTAAAATTTGAAAATTTACACGAATATAGACACACACAATACACAACCAGTATCCCAACTGAAGCTTCCGCATGGTGTAGTCTATCTCCAAAGATAAAGAGCCTTCAAGGATGAGACTCACCATTCGGACAATGATAAAGAGTCTTCGAGGATGAGACTCACCATTCGGCCAATGATAAAAAGCCTTCATGGGCGAGACTCACCATTCGGCCAATGATAAAGAGCCTTCATGGGCGAGACTCACCATTCGGAACTTGTAGTCAGCTTTCTGACTTCAGTCCAGGAAACCCTGTTTGGCTACCATAAACACTCCACAGTGTAGGCTGCTCTGCCGCTCCGTTTGCCGATTAGGACTCCAGGAGTGGCTGTGCTGTGGAGCACGGCCTGGAAGCGGGGGTGGTGGTGAGGGGGTGGGACGAGGATGGGAGACGACAGCGTCGTTGTCTCCTAAGGCGCCCTTGTGAAAGCTGTAGTGACAATTGCCCACGCCCACACCCCCCTCCCCCACCTCAGGGCAAACCACATCAGACCACATTTATTTACTGAGGGATTAGAAAATATTTACATGCAATGTTTTGGCATGGTTAGAAGGGTTTTCCGTGGTTGCTCACAATCGCTGCCCATTGTCGTAATTTCTTTCCACATTCCACATTTCTAAGAACATCTGTCTGCGACAAAAGCCGTCACAAATTTAAATGGCAAAATTGTTGGAGCTTAGAGAGAAAAAACAGAAGCTAATGTTACGTTTTCAGAAGGTACATTTCAACAGAGCGTTACAATGATCAGTTCTCTTGCCCCTGACCTCTAATGGAAAAAAATTAAATGTTAGCCGCTGTCTTTGAGTCTTTACGAATGAGACTGTCCTCTAAGGAAGGCCTGGATAACTTCTGTCTCTAAGAGCTCTGAGATGGAACCACGCATTTTGTGAAGTACCTCACCAAAACCATGGTCAGTGAAATATCCTGCAAATATCCTGCAAGTAGAACCGGGATTTGTCGATTTTTCAAGGGTGGAACAAAGTGTTCTCAGGGGTTTTCTCAGTCATTGAAGGTGGCCATATTTTACATGTGGCCTTCTGCAGGAGGAAGGACAAACCAATGTGCATCTGCTGAGGAGAAGTGGAGAAGGATGAGGCAAAGGAGGGGCAGGGTGGGGGCATTGGCTTTTAACAGGTCTCCCAAAGATGAGCTTATTGTCACTTAATAATATAATTTGACTTAATCACATGAAGCCATCTCAGAGAAGAGTTTATATGTAAACAGAATCGTTTTACCCACGACCAGAAGAAAGTAATAACATTTATGCCCAGGAGATGAAGATACGTGTGAGAGGAGGATTATGAGACCGGACAGAAATAAGGTGTCTTATAAAAGGGACAGAACGATGCAGTATCCCCCCCCCCCCCCCCTTTCAACTCAACACTCCCGAGACCAGGTGGTCCAGGGATGGCAGGACATCAGAGTAAGATTTGCAGTTTGCAGTTTCTGAAGCAGAAGTTAAAGAAAATGGTGAGATACTACCACCACAAACACCTGCTCAAAGTCCTGCTAAAGTGTAGCAATTTCACAACGTTGCTGCAATGCTACACATCAGCTGGGTAGCATCAGGCTGAGCCGGCCTGTAGAAAAAAAGAAGTCTGACCAAAACGGTCGGCCCACCGCGCTCGGCCAGTGAGCTGGTTTCCATGGCAGCCCATCGCATTATTCTGCACCGCTGAGAATACAGCAGTGCGGAGTGAGTAAAATAAGACAACTACGCATTAACAACTCTGGCAACGTGTTGTAAAAGTGTTAAGAACAAATACATGAATATGAAAGGCAAATAAAATCACGACTTTCCTTCCCACAGAGTAGGGAAGATTTTTTAATGGTCTCAGCTACCTCTGTGCACACTATAATTATTGCCATAGCAGCTCACCATGGGGCAGGCCTGACGTGATGGGGCTGTTTAATCCTAAAGGATGATGATAATGTGAGTGTTGAGAGAATTAAAGGACTTCAATATTGTGTTCCTTTCTTTCAATGGGTTGAAAGATGCGTTTTATTTATTTATTTATAACTGCTGTTCCTTTCATCTTTTAAATACTTCAAGAAGCCTGCACTGAAAATGAATCAAGACAAGGTTTTCACAGCCTGCAGTAGTGCAGTTCTGACCCCTCTGAAAGAGGCGGGGCTCGGGCCGACCCACAAGCCAGTGACAAGTGACGGCAGGGCGGTCAGCTTGGTAGGCGGAGTTGTCCCTGACGTGCGCAGATGGCAGCATGGGAAAGGAGACACAGCAAGGCCATTAAGAGTCAGTGCAACTGAGAGAGGAAAAAATGTTTGTGGTTCTTCCACTTGTGATCAAAAACGCATGCTCATTTGAGTGCCCCCCCCATCCCCTCAGACACAACACGCAATGCATGATTAAAATGAAAGGCCTCGTTAGGTTTAGAGTGTGTCTAGATTCGAAATATTGACTCCTATTTAGAGAGCAGAAACATTAAGTGGAGAAAGCATACTTGGAATATTACTGTGGTGACAATGTACTGACAACGACACCTGCTGGCCACTTTATGTACTGCGTCAGACACGGTGATGCGGAGAAAGACAAAATACGCAATGGGGGGGATCAGTCTGCCGAAGTAAATCTTTCGGAATACTTCTTTCTTCTCGTTTTACCAAAATTAACTAGTGCTTTAAAACACTAACTTCAATGTGAGCTACTACCGTATGTCTCGAGGAACACTTTAATAACTGCTAGGTTGTCTTAGAAGGATTACACAATCTGGAGGAAACAATTCGGTGAGTATTCAGTGTATTGTCTTGACGACACAGGTAACGCGATCCAAAAACAGACATAATGGCTATGTGGCCAAGGAAAGCACCCCTTGCATTGCCCCAACAGGTGGAAAAGTACATCTATCTGAAACACCGAACAATGGTACCGGCCACGTGGCTACAAATAACAATCACCAGAAAACGTGCTCATATGAGCGGATAAACGGATACATTTCCTTCAAGCTAGTCAGAAGTCAGTAAATAAAAAATTCTAATTGAAAAATATTACCAATAGATGGACAAATCCTGCCAGGCTAAATAAAAACGATCCCCGTTTCGCGGTGTTGAATTTGAAGCGTATTAAACACCTGGTCATATTATCAAGCTAAAACAGTAGGAAAATGGAGGCAGTTATATATAGGTTCTGTTTTGGATGCGACACATCAATTCATTTACAATTTAAAAATAAAATGTATCTTCCAATTAAAGAAAAATCATCTTTGATTTTACACAATAATTTAATTGGACAAATTATGCAGCATATAAATCAGATTACAGTTTATAAAATAAAGTCTAGAGTTCTTGCATTGTTCTTGCATCTTGCTTCCAAATCTGAGTTCAGAGAGGGCATATAGCCTACCTTCATGAAACAGGAAAGAAAGACCAGTTATTTCTGTGTGTGTGTTCTGTGGGCGGGGGTTTATAAACATGACACCCGAAAATGGCATACCTTTTCACTTTACACTTTATCAGATAATGTACAGGTTAATCTTCAGCCCTTTAAAAAGGAATAATTTGGAATTGGGAATGCAGTGTTTATGTGCCCATTTAAAGTTACCCATCATTTATCACATTGCAGGCCATGCAAGCTGTTTGGGAGGTAAGGTATGAGTGGAGGAGAGGTGCATATGATTGCACTGTGAAACCAGCAGGAGCCCAGGAAGCAGTCATGAACTACCTCAAGAAAGAGCATGAGAATAACTTGTTCAAGCAACAATGTCCTTTGGAGGATAAAAAGGCTAGCTCGAGACACCGTTTAATAGATAAACAAAATAATATAATTTGATTGTGGTAATAGTGTAACATCCGCTCATCTTGAAACTCAAGCTTTAAAGTTTGGGGGCTTCTTTGGTGATGCACTGTCTTCAATAGTTGACGGGGAACAAATCTTTTGTATCGACTTCTTCTCTATGAGCTCCGCTACAGTGGCAGGCGCGAGTCAGCTCAATCGACCATCCGCGTGTGCGAGTGGCTCTGACATCTAGCCGTTAGTCAGATGTACAATGATGATGATGATGATAATAATAATAATAATAATAATAATAATAATATTCAAATATGATTCGTCACCCAAATACAACAGAGGTAAATAAGAAATAGGCTGGACAGGACTTCAAAGCACTGAACCCAATCAGACAAATTATAGCATTCGATGAGCGGCAAATAAGCCGGAGATGCATGCTCGAGATGCTGCATTTGGGGTGGGGGAGCTGAAAACAAGCCTTTGAGCCAGATTATATAAGAACACACTCTGGACCATGAAGCACGCAGAGGTTTCTGAGGTGAGACGCGGAAGATTATCCGCTCCAGCGAAACCAAAAGCGTAAATTTAACCGCGAGCCGAAGAACGTGCGTAACACGGCGGTTCATGTCTGTTACCGCTGTTCAGTTATTATACAAGCGTGGATAACCCGCTCCGTTAGGGGCTTAAGAATATGAAACCTTAATATCTCCATAGGTGTCTCCTTAATATGTCATTTTCTACCCCGTTTTCCCCGGAAGGTCGTTCAGAACACCGCTACGACCAAAACAGCCACGGAACCCGACATGGCTGTAGCAGCAATGTCCACGATTCCCCAACTGCTTGGGTAGTTCCTCTATGTAAAAAAAAAAAAAACAGGGAGCCGTGAAAAGTAGATATTGGGTGAATATTGATAGCAAAAAAAAAGAGATAAAAATAGATCAAAAAAATTACATGACTGTAAATTATCTGAGCTGCGTTGCGCCACTTCCGCCCCGCAGAACAACCCAGCCTCTGTTCATCGACGCCCTGTAGGGAAAATAAGGTCAGCCATCTCTCTCACTCCCTTGGCAACGTTCATACGCAACTGAACATAACACTCAAAGCACAAAGCTGGAGCTTAAAAATAACCCATGCTTACTCCGATGAGCAAACTAATCTCTTTTTACCTCCGTTAGAGCCACCTGTGCTACCTTACCCGAGGACATGCAGCTCAGGACACCCCCCTCCCTAAATACAGCTGAGACAGAGTTCCAATGCATAAAATACACACACAATTCAGAAAACCATAAAAGGAGCCCCCACAGTTGCACAAACAAATACTGGTGTCAGCCAACCTGATCTGCCATGGTACTTTTAGAACATTCCCACCCGTGATGGGGGAAAGAAAAGAAAAAAAGATCTGACCTGCACTTAGCAGGAATAGTGGCCAGACCACCTCTTAAAGCTCTCTGCGGGTAAGGCATTCCCATTTAGGGACCAGAGCCCTGCTGCTGACTGCAGCGCAGGACAGGCCTACATCTCTTTTGGCCAGGCCCGTTAATAATGAATGGGCATCACTCAGCCGGAGAGTTGGTCCTGCGCGAACAAGCTGGCGCCTTGACAGGAAGCAAAGCTAACGGAGAGTGGCGGGCCACCACTGAGGCTTTGGCCACCCTTCCTGTTGCCTGTGACGATTTCATTGTTCTTGTGCTGGTTTTTTGACCTGGGCAAACGGAGGTCAGGGTTTTTTTATTGCATGTTTAGATTGAATCTTTCAAGAATGAAAAAAGCTGTCTCAGTATATTTTCCAGAACAGTACATTTTTCATCTTTTTCCCACCAATAGCACAGGTTGAAATAATTAGCATAGCAACTAATAATTTTATATATAACAAACAGAGGAAAATATTTCTAAACTGAAGTTTAGAAAGCACTAGTGAGAACGTAAATGGAAATAGAGTTGGAAAAATGTTTTTTATTTTCTTACATTTCTTTTGAATATTTGTTAGATCTAATGTATTCTTTCATATTTTTTTTTACAAAAGCGTACGGTTGTCAATCAAGGGACCAGTGTTTTTCTTTTCTTTACATGACTATATCATCATCATCATCATCCCCACCACTATCATCATCATCATCATCGTTCAGTGCTGGCGTTTCAGACAAAACACCTGTTACATTAGCATCGATGTCACATGCCCCCCTCATGCTTTCCCATTGCGTACACTCACACAACCAAGCGTTGTCCAGAGAGCGCTCTGACCCCATGTCATATCACTGCTGACCCCACAAAATAAATACAATGAGGAACAGTGTGTCTGCTAGTAGATCAGGGCTCAATCACACCATCTACCAGGAGTGACCCCTAGGCATCAGGTGGCTCGGAAGAACCAAGCGGCGTGGCCTGTCCCAAGGAGAGAAATGGGGGGGGAACAAAAAAACCCACAGGTGGAATCTGACAGTGCAAACATCTCAACTCATTGACATACATTTTTGTCTTTCACTTTTTTTTTTTAAAGAATATATTGGTGGAATGGGGGGGGCGGGGCACAATTTGTTTAGCATATAACGTCAAATAAAAATTGAAGCAAGTCTGTGATTCAAAACGGTGGGAGATGGAGATATGGGGCATGGGGTTGGGGAAGGGAAGGAGCCAGAGTCCTGTCCTAGCTCAGCAGCTGGCGGATCTCTTTGTGCATGTGACACAGGAAGTCGACGTAGGATGCCCCGCCGCTGCTGTTCTTGTCCTCCACCAGGAAATGCTTGAAGATGGCCTCCAACCGATCTTCCTGCTTCACCACCATGAGCTTGTGGGTGGAGGCAAGAAGGGGAAGGGGTTAGTGTCACATGCACTCGGTACACAAAGGCAAGTGAAATAGGGGAGTATTGCCAACATAAACAATACACGTTTTAAGTGCATGTGAAAAAAGAATGGAACAAAATCCAAGGGATATCTGCTGCTGACAAGTTTGGATAAAGATGAGAAGAGGGAAGCAGCATACAGCTCACCTTCATGTATCGGGACCTTCTTGCTCGGAAGGACTCTGTTAAGTCTCGCAACTTCTTTGAGTATGGATTATCCAGCACCGGCAAGCTGGTCTGAGTGGTGGGGAGGAAAGAGGTTTTCAAACTTTAAAAAGGGTTTTCCAAAACAATGAGATAATTGAACACAATCGTAGATAAGACGGTCCATGGGTTCTGGCTCCGGAAAGGTCTGAGGTCTCACCATGTTGGGGTCGATCTGTCCAAAGGCAGGCGTGCCAAAGATGTTCTGGAGGAGCTCCTGCTGCACGTTGGCCCCCACCCAGAGGAAGAGGTTCAGCCCATTCTCCAGTAGGTATATCCCACCCCTGGACAAGCGTTCTTCAGAATCTCTCACAGACACCGGCAAGGTCTCGCTCTCCAAGTCGGGCTTGACAAAAAAAACGAACAGTGGGAGAAGTAAGGGGACTGACAACGCGGCGCATTGGTTGAGGAACGAGACTCCCGTTAAATCCACTAAAAGATATTTCCAGAGATCCCACGAAACGAATGCCTCTTTCTTGTATGCACCGCTTAATTCTTTCGTGACAAAAGCGCTAGTCCTGTACAAACCAAAAAAGCCCCACGATGCACTGCACTCACCAGCGGCAGCAGGTTTGGATAGAAGAATACGTGGCTCTCGGCCACGTCCATGCAAGAAACGAGCTGGCGGACGTAGGCCCGGTCGTCCAGGGAGATGTCGGCCCCAGGGTGCAGCACGTCGCTTTTCAGCAGGCAGTTCAGATAGACTGGCAGCAGCTTCATGCACTCCGGCAGGATGAGCTGAGGAGGGGGAGGGAAGGGGTAAAGCGGGCACAGTCAGGGTGCGTGCAATCAGGGGCAATCAGGCACACAATCACTAGCGAGCATGCTTGGCCCGTTTCAGCCCATCAACACAAACCCCTTCCTGCTCTGATACGACCAACATGAGCCAAAATGAGATTCTCAAAAGGGGTCAAAAACATATGAGCTGGAGGAAAGGAGGCCATGGCTGAGGCCAATGTGTGGTTGGTTACATTCCCCGTCATCAGACAGTACAAAGCGTGCAAGTAATTGTGCAACACTGCACCATTACCGATGGCCAATTAACGGTGTACTTCGTGCCTTGTGTGAACCTGCTGAGGTCATGATTTGCTTCTGGCTCTTCAAGCCAAAGAAAAGAGAAACAACGCCACCCCTCGAATGTCTTTCTCTCGGTGTGGGGCCATACCTGACCCGCTGATGATGGGCTGGCGCAGTTCTTGCGGTAACAGGCCAGGATCTGGGCACACTGATTGATGAGGCTGTCTCTCACGCTCTTGGTAGGGCTGCTCAGCACACTGCGGTAAGCTGCAAACACAGGGTGGCACTTCAGAACTTGGTGGATGGGGGCGGGGATGAGATTGGGGGAAAACAAATAAAAAATAATAATTCGCCAAATGAGAGAGGCTTCCCCCCGCGGATGGGCTGAGGTTGCTCTTACCATACTTGGCGAAGAAGTTGATGATGGTGTCGGTCTCACAGTGGCGGTACAGGTCGGCAAGCTGAGTGCAGCAGCTGACAGCCATGTTGTGAACGCGCAGACGTCTCTGGCCACCGCAGCTGGTGTAAAGCATGGCACACTGTGGTGGATGGGGAAGAGCAAGGTTCTTACTCAAGGGCAGCCGTTTTTCCAACAGTGATACTATTTTTCTGTTAGAAATAAAGGATGGCCTCCACCCTGGGAAGCACACATCTCATGTAGTTAGGACAGGTCACAACAGAAAAAAAAAAAAAGACACCGTACTAACATGTAACCCAGAATGCATCTGCACAATTGCAGTGCCCCACCTGATTTACTGTAGCCTCAGGGTCCACAGGCCTCACCTCATAGAGTGGTAAACACCTCACCTGCATCAGTGCGCCCGTGTCCTCGCTCAGCTTGTCGTCATGCCTGAACTCGACTGTGACCGTCTTATCACAGTCCAGCCCCACCAGCTCTACATCGGTGGTGTTGCTCATGTAGAAGGAACCAAAGAAGTCCGTGGCTCGGATACCTGATGGATGTAAAGGGGTCCCTGATTAGCGCCGCGACGTGCGGTCAGTGACGAACGTCAACCCCCTTTGCACAACAGGTCCACCAAGAATTGCTGGTGGTTGGCTTTCCTTCTGTTACAGACTAGTGTGGAGGATGAGCGGTAATGGCTCGGCGGGCCCAAGTTAGGATGGAGGGGACACATGCTCACCCGTGCTAGTCCGCACCCTCATCACCGCGTCAAATCCGACGTTCTTCTGGACGTCCCGGCGGAGGTCATTGAGGAAGCGTTCCTGGTCCGTCTGCGCCTGGAACGCACGCAACACAGATGGACATTAGACCGACCGCTCCCACGGCACAACACAAAGCTTGTGAAGGCAAAGCTTGTGTCGATGAGACGCAAACCTGGAAGTCACTGATTTTAAAAGCGGTTTCACCATATTTGATTCATCTGGATGACTTGGATCAGTACCTTCTCACTGAAAGCTGGTTCTTCAAAATATGTCCAGGCTTTCCTGCACCCTCACCCGGCCCCGCAGGTGTGACAAGCGTCGGAAGGCTTACCTGGAAGTGGCTGTACTTATAAATGGAGCCGCCGGTGGAGCAGGGCACCACCCCGAGGGTGGCCACGTCCACGTACTGGTTAGGGAAGAGGAAGAGGTCCACGCAGCAGCCCTGAGCCACGCACTCCTTCGCCAGGTTCCCATAGAAGCTGTTCTGGGGCTGGAACAGGGACTGAGAACACCAGAACCCAAACTCAATGGCAGTGGAGGAGGTCTGGGGCATTTTAGCCAAAACGGTCCACCCCACCGAGTTCGCCGGAATATTTCCGCCTGCGCATACCTTTTCTTTGTCCGTGCCCACAAGCTTCTTGTCCTCCCGATTCTTCAGCTTCCCGGGGGCCTCTGCGATGGGCAGCGACGAGTGGAAGATGAAAAGCTTCCCCGCACAGTCGGCCGCCTGTTGGGAACCGAACAGCTAAACTGTCAGCGTCGGCTGCCCTGGCCAAAAAAAACTGCCTTCATTACCGCAAGACGTTTTAAGAGCACCGCTTCCTCAATCTCCATGCCTCAGCTGATTAACGTCAGCGAGTTCAGAAGCGGTTATTTGTGCCTTTGTTGCACACATTTACACTTATTGCAGCCATAATACAAGCCATTTTTTTTACAACGTTGCTGCGATATTGCAGATAGTATTACAAAAATGTACTGCAGCAATATATCCTGATTCACAAAAAAAGCATTACCTCCTGCAAAAAGAAATTGTCCCAAAAAAAATACATCAATAGTGACCTAACTCAATAAATGTCTGGCTTAATTAAGTTACTGACTGCAACTCTGCACTCGAAAAATTGCATGTCGACAGCCCTCCCTGAAACTGAATCGGACAACCCCATATCCAAGTACCGCATGTCCAGATAGCCCCATTTGGTGCCAGGTACACAGCTAGGGTAAAATGTAATTAGCCAAACAGGCCTCAAGTTCATACACGGGGATCGGAGGCAGCGTTGAAACTCACCTTGAGGGCTTCCAGCCCGGCCTGGATCACCGGCCCGAACACGGTCTCCGTCTCCCTGGTGTCGGCAAACATCTCCGGGATCTGGTCCAGCAAGCTGCAGCAGAGGTACAGATCAAAGAGGGGTCCTGCTCTGTAGTTGAACTTCAACCATATCAACCAACCAACTCCACCATAAACAAATTACACCTTATCATTTATGAAGGGACACAGACACAGACACAGATACAGGATCTTTAAAGTAAAACCCCAACTCCAGACGCATTCAAGAGAAATCCTGTGAAGTAGACCGTTGGAAAAAAAGTTTAAATAAAGTAAAGATGTCACTAATCGACAGGGCTAATTGCATATTAAAGCACAGGTCGAATTTAATTCCTGCGAGCCTAATTAAAATAGGAAATTGTGACGGGGAGCGCTTGAGGAAAGCGGTGCGGTCGATCTTTTCTCACACCCGTCCAACAACCTAAACGGTTAATTACAATTACAGACTCCACTTTGCGCACTACTGACCTGCTTTAGACTGGTGGGAGGAGGGAGGGAGGGGTCGACTGGCTCAACAGTGATGGCATTTGCGCACACAAGCATTACGGGGAACCAAAACTACATTTCTTACGCGGAGCGACAGCCAACAGAATGACAAGGCAATATTACAAGTAATTTTTTTTTTTTTTTTTTTTTAAAGGAAAAAGATAAAATAAATCACAGGAAACTTTTACCCACAACGGGCCTAGACGAGAAAATCGTACAATGAGAAGCAGCTGGCAAGAGGCTTAAAAGAAGCCTGCTGAGTCTGTTAAGTATGCCTTAAACTGTTTGTGTGTGCGTGAGCACTGTCCTGGAAACCAGGAATGAAACCTGGCCAATTTTGAGCTTGAGCTGATTTTGGCAAACATAATTTTAACATCGTTGTAATTTTGGATGTTCGGCCGCACCTTTCGATCACCGCCCTGGACTCGGCCACGTTGACCAGGAAGCCGTCCAGCAGGGGGACGAACATGTCAGCCACGTCCGAGACCACCATCATCTGGGGCTGGGCCAGGGAGCTCTTCACGTTGTAGAAGTGCAGCACCTTGTTGTAGGTTACAAAGCCAACCCGGATGCAGGACTCGCCTTCTGGGTTCTCCCTGCGGACAGGAGACACAGGGTTTGGTGACCAGACACTTTCTCATTCCCCTTGTCTTGCTTCTGACACAGATGCAAACATTCACTTTTGGGCAGCAGGTAACTCATAGGATTCCGACAAGTTAGCAACTATAATAATTGTGTTATACTCTGCCATAATCACTACAAGGTCATCTTAGAGGGGCAGAAGGTTTAAGCTCTGGGATGCCTCTGGGTGATCCATTGCCCTGCCTTACCTGGGAAGGTAGTCCAGGAGCATCTTCAGCTCCTCGCAGACAGTGCTCACCATCCCGCTCTTCACGGCGTTGTACGACACGTCGATCAGAAAGATGAAAGCAGGGGGCTGGGGGGGCTTGTTGTTCTGAAAGCAATTTGGAGAAATTTCCGCTGCGTCTCATTCTGAAGGGAAGGTACCTCAGAGGGGAGCGTCGAAGTCGGTCATTTTGAAGGAAGACTCATTTCAAAAGGCCCAAAAATAGGCCCTGCAGTTTCTATCAGATGCACATTTTACAGGATGAAATTTTGTCTTTGCACAGAACCCAACAGAATCCGTGACTTGCTGTAGATCACATACCTTACAGTAATCTACGGTGGCCAGGAACTCGTAGCTGCCCATGGAGAGCTCTGGACGATCGTAGCAGTCCACGCGTTTCCCAGTGTGGTCCAGGTGCTGGAAGAAGTGGGGTGGAACTGGACAAAGAAAAGAAGTTATGATATATGCTTGTTGTTTGGTTACACCAAATCATGGTGTCCATTAGAGGTTGACCGGTCAAAAGCCTACATTGTATTTATTTTCTTAATATTGACACTCTAAGCACCGGCAGATCCAAAGGGAAAATGAATGATCCCATCCAACCGTTCAAAGCAAACATTTCAGTTAGGCAAGGTTAGCGGATCACTTGACCTCCGTCGGCAATACAACTGTAAGGGCCATTTTAAGTGAATTTTTAACTTTTAAAAATATTTAACTGAAAACATCCACATGAGAAACTTTTGTTTACATGTATCAGTCTGTAGCCAATGGCGTTGACTCACCCTCCGTTACACAGCTGCAGAAACCACACTGGAAGCGCCGCCCACCGTCGATGAACTGCATGTAGGGGCACATGTAGGCCTTACACCGGTTACACCGGATCGGGCCGCTCTCACCGTGGTCCACCACGTATGGAGGCGCCTGGGGAGAACCGGGAGTACGCATGAGTCATGCTGGTAGTTTTGAACTGAGTCATAGTGGCAGCTTTCCAGTCACTACAGAGGAACAGAAACTGCCTTTGAAAGAAAAGCCAATTCAACCAATTCAGTATCACTTCTTTGCACATCTTTAGTCCAGAAATCTGTTCTTTTACATAGAGACCCATTCTTAGAAAGACATTTTTCCCCCATCCATATACTACATTTAATAGTATATGTTACAACTGCAAGACACTGGAACAGTTAACTACAGAGGGTGCAGTTACTTCCAGCCTGCAAAACTCCATTTACTGTACTGTAACTTCAGCAGGGTATGAAACGCACATTTTGTGTGTCTCACTAATGGTAGAAGCAGGGAGAGGGGCACATAACAAGGCCAAGTCTTAAAACCACACATTTTGTGTACGTTACACTGTACAACGTTATTTTCTTTCAAACAAGTTTAGTAGAAATGAAAAACCTTAAACAGCCCACAGCACGATCTAGCCATTTTCAGCAGGTTGTCTCTCGGGAGGTAGGAGAGCACCTTCCAGGGTGGCAGAGAAGCCCACTCAAACTCCTTCCCTCGACATCCACCACCACAAGTTCCATGTTGTCCATAAGCAACCGAGGATGAACGCCCCCCTGCCCTGTGACGGTGCTCACCTCGTCGGGGGGTAACTTTGCCAGAGGCTTGATGACGGCAGCAAGGGGAACCTGGGACTGCTTTGCCATGTCCGAGGTACAGGGCATGTTGTACGCTGTGCATCGGATGAAGCTGGGACTGGCGATGCCTGGAAAGTCGAGAACAGGATTTAAAAAACTAAAATTTGTTCCAATACAAATGGATTTGCTTAAACCAGGGGTTCTCATCCTGCGGGTCATTTGGCCTAATCGTGTGGCCCAATCACATTCACATGCTGATCGGTATTCAAACTTTAATACATTATCTTTTGCGTTTATTTTTCAAAATGATACCTTCAATTTTACTCAGTTCCACTCAATTTGGCACATAAACAGATTATTTTTTATGAATGCGGGCTACATTACAAATTCTGGACATGGTTTAAACTAAGAGTGGATTTTTTTTTCTTCAGGTCCTTTGTCTTCCAGATGGGAACCTGTAGCTGTAAACCACGCTCACCTTGATCTTTAACCTGGAAGGTGGTTGTGACCAGGGGGGGTGCCTGACCCCTGACCCCCGTGATGAAGGGCTCGCCGCTCTTGCTGGCTTTATCGTCTTCGATAACCTGGATCTGAAGCAGAGAGTGGGCTATCAGCTGGGATTCCATCCCAGAAGAGCGTTTCACCAGCATGCCCACACCATGCACACATGGCTAACCACGGACGTAACAGACCATGCGGAGGCACACAGAGACAGACAGCGATGGCCAGAGAGGGTGACAGACGCATGCCCACAAAACAATCCCAAGTAAAATGCCCCGACTCCCAAGTCACTAGTGATCTCTACGTCAAACGTCCAGACACCTTAAATGCAAATATGGGGGAAACAAAAACTGACAGACAGCAGATGCTGATCCAAAAACCAATGAAAATCAATGAAGACTATCAACTCTAAATTAGTAACTTAGTTAAAAACAGAAAAAAAAAAACTTTCCAATATCACCAAATTCAACTTAAAATTAAAAATATTTGTTTATAAAATAAACCACTTAAGCCTTTTAAAGCTTTTGTAAAATTTAGAAATTCAAGTTTGTTGGTTAAAGGCTGGGTAGTTTGCGCAATAGGTTGTCTGCACTTTAAATCTCCTTTATTCAATTCATGACACAAAGCAACCCAAGTCAAACACTTTTTAAACAAAAGAGTCACCTCCCCAAGTACACACACCCGCTCTCTGGCTGACCAAGAGGACAGATCTCTGCTGGATGTTGCAACGTCTAAAATCTGACTTACTTGGTAACTTCCTTACATGGTGCACTAAAGTGAGCTCTTAGAGTCATTGTGACTAAACAAATTACAACAAGAGAATAATGAGAATAATGGAGGAAATGTCAGAGTTTGCTACTCTTGTCAAACCAAGGAACTCACTACTTGACAACGCTAAAGTTAGTGATGAGAGAGACAGGTTAACATGCATGGGGACAGGTGCTTGCTGGTTTTGTGATGGAGGGAGGGGGTTGGTTAAGGTGTCAACGTTACAGACAACACAGCCGACAGACAAACAAGACACTTACTGGGCTGGGGATAGCGTCTGGGTCTATTCTATGTCTTGTTCTCTGCACAGGTTGCGTTTCTGTGGCTTGCTTTTCATTTTAAACAAAAAAACAAAACAAAAACAAGATACACCTCCCACATGTTACGAGAAAGAAAAAAGACGAGTGGAAAAACAACAGACAAGTAACAGCATTACCTCTGTTCTGTCCAGTTACAACAATTATTAGTGGCACGTTGTCAAGACGGCAGACGCAGAGTCCATGCAAAAGCGCATAGCTGCAGTCCAGGACAGATCAAGCTAAGATCATATTAATGACAAAAACCAGACGGCCTTGTGCAGCTGCTTTTGATGCTAAAAAAGCCCACACAGTCTTCACATCGATCAGAAGGCATAGCAGCAACAGGACAAAACAGACTCCCAATTGGATGACCTCCGACCAGGTGTTCCTAGAACTGGCCGGTCAATTATTCTCTACATAAGTAATAAAATAAATTGCATTACAACTTTTACTAATGTGTTTAACTGATGTAAAACTTTCCTTTAAAACTTACTGAAACGCTAAGAGTTGCGTTCCTTCCACTTGATAAACACTAATGTATACCACGAATAAAAGCGCGCCATGCTTGGAATATGTTCTGCAGTAAGTACGCATCTAGTCTAATTATTTATGACACTTCGATTGCAACATATCATGACGAAAATTTTTACGCCTATTGATTTTTTAAATGTTTTATTCCCAGATGAGTTTGCTTGCTCTGAATTGATGTTGTGTGAAAAGCACCCGTTTCCCAGTTAAACATTATTGAAGTTGGACCAAATAATTCAGCCACAATTTCAACTCTACCAATGCTAAGGTAGCTACGTACATGCTTCTATTTCCATAGTCTCCCGCATCAGCATATAAAGGCATGGATACAATAAAAAGCACAAGAAAAAAAAAAAAACTTTAAAGGCTAGGAGTAGCCTGTCAAAAGGATAGAGTGGAAGGCAAAATTGTTAAGTTAAAAACTATCAAATACATTAACTGTACAGTCCTATTTGATAAAGACCTTCGGACCCAGCAAAAACTTTCTGGGTCCAAACTGTTGTCTGTCAGTTGGGACCAGTAAGAGTCTAAAGTTGTTTATTTTATGTTCCCTTTTCCTAGCCCATGTGGAGTTTTCCGGTAGTATTTTTTTAAATTTTATTATTACATAGATTTTCCTGTGTGTGTCTCTGTGTGTGTGTGTGTGTGCGTGTCTGGTTATGCACACGTACCGGACTAGGGATAGAATCAGGATCCAGTCGTTTCTGGGCGGGTGGGCCTTGGGCAGGGGCCAAGGGTTGAGTTCCAAAATTCGCCTGCTCTGGGTAAGAAGCAGGATAACCAGGCTGAGGGCCCCTCATCTGCTCAAAAGCACCTTGAGTAAATGAAAACAACATTTAAATGACATTCCTCCGTGGTGCCCAACATGGCATGACACGTAATCCACTCTGTCACTAAAGCATGGAAAAATAATATAGATCATCATTAAATAAAACATTTAAACATTGAGAACCAGATGTCTGTCAAAGATCTATTTTTTTAGTTGCGCACTACCAAATGAACAAATGCTACATTCCTAAACACTGTTTTCAATTCCACTGTCAACACAGCCTCACAAAACGTGAAGGGCTCCATCATTTGAGGAGTAACATAACAGACATGAGTGCACACGGAGGCAGACTTACCGTTCTGCTGCGACTGGTACGTCTGCAGACCAGGCTGTGGGGGGAGACCCTGCATCCCTGTCGTTGCATGGCCAGGAGGCGCCCCAGGCTGCCCAGGGCCCAGCGAAACATGGTTGGACTGGGACATAGGAGGTCCAGACATGGACTGGGACGGAGGGCCTGGCATCCCGGGGAGCCTAGGGGCGGTAGAGACACCACCAGGGGGAGGGAAACCGGCGCTAGGAGGAGGGCCTTGGTAGTAGGGAGAGGGCTGGGATACAGGAGGATGGTGGGGCATATGCCCAGGGAACTGGGAATGAGGCGGCGTCCCTCCTGGGAATGAGGACTGAATGGGAGGAGCGTGCTGCGAGAGGCTGGGAGCTGCAGAAAAGGACTGCTGCGAGACAGCAGGGGGTGCCTGGTTGGTGACAGCTCCTGAATAAGGGAGGCGGGTAGGTGGCGCAGAACCCGGGAAAGACTGTTGCGAGACGGGGGCAGCTCCATAGTGAGATGGAGGGGGTCCCTGCGCCATGCTCACATTAGGGGGAGGCTGAGGGGCCAAAGGTGGCACAAAGGACGGGGGCCCGGACATTGTGTAAGAGGAAGAGGAGGGAGGATGAGAGGACGCAGGTGGAGCTGGAAGAGATGAAAGAAGCTTCAACACTCAATCAGTGGATACTATTTCAGGCTCAAAGTACATGAACTAGAACAGAATCACAACTGGGTAAATGAACTGCCGTTTTCATCAACATCTCTGCAGAATTTGATATCAAAGAGATTGGCGACTGCATTCACCATAGCTGGGGCCAGCTGGGGATGGAGCATGGGATCCAATCTGCATGTCTGCCATCTGATTAGTCATCTGCTGTGTGCTTGTGGGTGGAGCCCCATATGGGTGGCGATATGCCTGCTGGGCAGCTGCAGAATCAGCTGGAGCTGGCACATAGGGCTGGGACATGGCTGGCCTGCGCAAAGCACACCACACAGAGTTAGGAACTAGACTTCACAAACTGTTGTTCAATAAAAATTGCATGAATAACTAGTGAACGGAAAAAAGCAAACAAATTAAGATGCATCAACCCTTACAACCACCCGAAACTGGAGACCAAAATGAACAGAAGATCAAAAGATGGATCCATTTGCTCTCAAGCCTGGTCCTGGTGGATGCCCATCTCTTTAAATTGCAATTTAAATACTGGGAGGAAACTACTGAATTAGTCGACCCCACTTAATTTTAATAATGAAAGCGTAACTAGCAATACCAAAACCGCCCATAAATTATCTTGACGATGGGTTTTGAGTACTTTACTGCTATAGGCCCATGTACCAGAAGGTTATCTGGAAAGTACACCTGGTTGATTTGAAAAGCCAGCCAACGAGGCCTTTGGTGGAAAAACAAGTACGAAACTAAGACTAACGCTAGACTATGACATTCCTTTTATAGCAAGATTTCCAGTGGCTTAGAGCTGAGATGTGCATCCCACTAGTGTGTAAGCGCTGGTCACATGGTTGGACACGAAAGCAAGGAAGTTCCCCAGGAGCATGTATGCGACGATGCCATCTTCGGACGGCTCACCTAAGCTGCTGGCTGGTCATGGAGGGAGGCCCGTTCTGCGAGTCTCCCTGTGCGTACTGTCCGTAGGCAGGCGGAACCCCAGAGCTAGGAGGTGCTCGTGCTTGACCTAAGTGGGAGAAAGGATTACATCTTATTTCCACATTGGCATGTTTGAGAGTTAGTATAGACATTCAATAGCAGGGGAAAATATATCAATCGTTTCTATTGATATTGCTTTCACTTAGGCATAAAAATCCATTTTACTGTAAAAATTGCTGTCAATAACTTAACCACCACTTCTGGGCTGACTCAACACATGCACTCCCCATAGTCTACCCCACCGCAGTATGATAAAACTGAACTGCATAGGTGGGTTAATAAACCATTAAATGTGTTGAGATCTCTATGATAACCCGCAGATGAGCCCAAACGACCTACACAAGGCCACTAACGCCTCTGTAGAACCAGGCAGTGTGGATTCACCAAGCCAGCCAAGCAAAGTTAAACAAATTACCTAAGTCAAGTGGTGAGGAAGAGGACAGGTCAGTGACTAAATTTGCTGCAAAAGCCTTAGAGGGAAAGCTTGAATAAGGAGAGTATCCTGAAATACAAGAAAAACGGCAGAGGGGAGTCAAAATAGGTGGCGGGGATGAGAAGAAAAGAAAGGGGTTGCTTTTTAAAACAATGATGATGAGATGGAATCACAGAGCAAGCAGACCAACCACAGGCACTTCAAGGCTACGATGAGCTCACAGCAATGCAGCTTTTGACATCACATCGACTAAGAGCAGGGGCAGAACAGATCCGACAGAATATTGACCTAAACCAAAGTTTCTATGCTGACAGGAAGTCAAATTCAGAACTTTCTAAACAACCGGATCTCATAGCAGATTTACTTTGCCTGTCTGCGGATTCTGTCACTGAAGAACTCCATGTGACGGACTATTTCTTTTGCAGCCATCATTGCCTTTCAACATTTCAGTGCTCAAACTGACTCTCATAGTCAGCATTTCTGTGGAAAATTAATTCCAAGCATGACTGAAACCAGGTCTCAGAAGACCGCCTTGCCTCCCAACTACATCAGGCCAAATTCACAGGATTAGTGTGGACAGTGCACAGTGAAATAAACATCTGAAATTATAGAACACCCTCCTCCCATTATGCATAATCAATATAATCAGAAGTAATCTTTCGTTGATATTGTCAAATTTGCTTACTGTAAAATTTGATTTTATAAAATCATGAATTTAAACAAAGAGCAGATAACATACCGTATTCATAACCTAAAGATCTGAGTCACATTTTTCCATTTCAAACACACAAACTTGGGATGCTTCAAACCATAAACACTCACTAAACCTGCCAGCCTTTATTACCTGTAGGCGGAGGACCTTGCTGGTATGCGGAGGTGTGACCGTTGTAAGGCGAGAACTGCCCAGGGAGAACCTCGGCGACAGGCTGTCCCCCATAGCCAGGCTGGGGGTAGCCCTGGTAACCTGTCTGCGGCTGTCCGTACGGAGAGGCCATGTGAGGTTGCTGGTTGACATTCATTCTTAGTTCATCCCTAAATCTGACACACAATAAAGGGAAACAAAACACACACAGGGAAATTAAATTAATAGGTGTAGTAAAGCAATCAATTTTTAGACATTACCATGCAATTCTGAGCTTCCCTGCCTTTTTGACCTTTAAACTCAAGTTGCATGGCACAGTTCAGGTAAATAAGAAATCATCAGGATTTGCCAGCAAAAGGCAGACAAGCAACATAAATGTCCTTTTTTTTCTGGTGTTCATGGAGGCCTGTATTATATGATATGATGCTGTGACATAACTGTAGCCTTTGTAACAAAGAAATAAATAAGCCACAGCTCACCCAGGACTCGCCTCTAAAAGTTGTCTCAGAAACATTAACAGCTAATGAATAAATAAACAAATATGCACATAAGTCTTAAAAACATGCTTAGCTTACTGATAGTACTCCAGTTCCATAACGAGGGAAAATGTATGAATTGCGGAGCTTGCGCCATTAAGCTGGCAGATTCACAACTAGACAGTACGATTGAGCTAACTGAACTACACGACGAGATAAATTTAGATGTAACAAACTGCATAGTTTATTCTTATTTACTTTCGTACATTTGTTTGCTATGTGCTCACTTCATTAAACAAATCTCAGTCAACACAAAGCCGAAGTACTTCACCTCTTTGACAAATTGAAACTTTATCCAAGCAACATTCCAACAGCGTTGAAACAACCCCAATAAAGTAGCAATTATGTTTTTATTATCTAAAACGAAAAATACTAAACTTAACATGAGAACCACTCTGACGCACTCAAATGTAAACAGTTGACTTCCCTGTCAACAAGCGCTCCTCAGCCACATACCACTGATAATTCAACTTGTACTCAACTAGTTTCAGTCAAGTAGGACATGACAGAACCGTATTCCTAAATAATAATTATATATCTGTTATTTCCATGTTCGTAGTCTATTCTAGTCCGTAACTCAGTTCGTCAACAGACAATACACCAGTAACGTTATATTGTTATTAGATAGCCAGCTACTTCTCAGGTAATAAAAGGGTTGCACGTCTGTGGTAAATCAAAAACAGTGGGATGACACAGCTATATGTTTATAAACGACCGAATGTTTTAGGGTCACCAGGTAAAAAAATATTAAAGTTCCCTTTGGGGCCTACCAGGCGGGTGAATTCGTGACACATAAGGAACTTAGGCAGTGAGTGGTACCGATAGCTTAGCTAATTGATTTTTTACCGAACATGTCAGAGGCGCGTATATATTACTCACCTCTAGCTGGGTTTAACGTCGTGAACCGTAAGCTCCGGTGAGTTCTGTTTTGTCGTCTGTCTCTTTCTAGCTTTCCACGACACTAACGATTATATTGGACCGGAGATATATCCGCTAATCCTTTCCAATAGCTAGTTTCGCGGACACACACCGGAAGCAAAGTCGTCGTTTGCCACGTCTGCACCCGGATAGTGCGTCGTCGCAGTAAAATGTATCACAAAAGTAAGCAAGAGTAGTTTCCTGTTGGGTTCAAGTGTTCAGACGCTGAAAAGAGTTAATGTGACAGTCCAAATCGGAATTGCAGGTCGGGAATTTGGGGGAAAATGATACATGGGTTTGCTGGTTGTGACGTTTCAGCATTGACCTTTCACCTTTTACTTCACCAACTAGAAAAACAGTAAATTGCGAACGTTATATTTTTCAAAAAATGTTTATGTAATATTATTGTCATGGTATTTCAGTATTTATAGAAGCCTTGATTTACCTTTTCATGGTAATTGGGAAAACTGAATAATGTAGTCATTTATGTGCCAGTCATTTTACCTCGATACAAATATCAGTCTGTCTGTTGTTTCGTTTCCCGAATAATGATCTTTGCATTGTCATTGTACCCAGGTCAGTTCCGAATATGAAACCCTTTCAGATGAATGAGTCTATGTTTTTGGACCACGCAGCGGAAACGTTCCAGACGTTGAACGAACCCGGGCTACGCGCTATATTACCTCGAATTTATTTCGGCGTCGACAACTATATTGATCAATATTGTTAACTGGCATAATAATGTAATGAACCCGGCGAGCTGCCTATACTATTGTACATGGTAGGTTAATGTGTGCTTTGTTATAAATTAGAATGTATTTCGTTTCCAAATTTAAATGAACCATTTTGACACATGCAAGTTCTTCACGATTCCGACGCTCAATTACTCGCCAAAATCTTAACAACGACTGTAATCTGGGGAAATTTTGAGTTTTCTATGTGCCAGTTCACAGTTTGCCAGTTCGCTCCTGAAATTTGTATTGTGTTGTTTCGCACTGAGGTCATTTTATTCTTAAGTTAACTAGGTAGCCATTATAGTTACTGATATCATTTGGCAGCAAGTTACGTTCACGGAGAAAATCGCAGTTCTACCAGCACGTAATTCCACTTTGACCGCACAAATTAAATGGTAACGTAAATTTAAAAAATAAACTATGAATAGGCGATAACAATTGTTGTTGTGATGTCTCAAGTGGTACTTCTGGCGACGGCTAGGATCAAATATCATTCTTCCAACATTACAAAGCGCACCTACGGCATAATTTAATTTCCCTGGCCATTTAAAGATACGATCACATCGGCCCATGATTGAAACTGTAAGGCTTTGGAGACTAAGAGGCACTATTTTGCTTTTTTATCTGAACTGAAACGAACAGACAGCATGGAGAAAACATTCCACGAATAAATAGTCAAGGCAAACAAACCGTTTATTTAAACAGCCTTTAAATAGGTTATGGTAAACTGTATTATAAACGAAGCTCATTTCGGTTCATTGTGCAGTGATGCGAGGGACTGCTAGGCCGTAAATTGACTTCCGTTAGGAGATTTAGACACTGCAAAAAAGAATATAAGCCAATGTTCTCTGCAGCTTCGATACTTCAAGTTGTAAAGCATGCAGCCAGTCACAGAACTATGTCCAGTCTTGGTACAAGTCCCACTGTTGCCAAGTGTATTACCTCTTCTGTCCACCAAAATTAGCAATGGAAATTAACTTGCATACAAACCTACAAAATTATATATATATATATATGTATACACAGACGTTTATAGGTATCAAAGTTAAAAAAACAGCTACAAAAAAAAAAAAAATACACAACCTTAGTAAGACATAAGTAATTACTCAGTAAGAGTAATTATAGTATAATGTACAAGCAATATTTCTTAGTATAATCAGGCAAATAACCCAACCAGTGCAACCTCTAGAAAATGATCTTTAAAGACAAAATTATAACACTGAAATACTGCTTGTAGTTCAGCAGAAAGAAAACAATACAATACAACCACATATAAAAAGAAGTACAATAACAAAAGACAACTTGCACACATTCACGACTTTCAGTAAAATGAGTGTCCCGTGTCAATATCTAACCATAAGTGTGATTCCAAGAAAATACTGCAAGAAAAACAGGTGGGATGTAACTCCTCGCTCCCAAAAAACCCTTGCATTTGCAAACTGGTTCTTACAAAGTCTTGGCAGTACAACATTTAGTATTTTATTTAAAAAAATAGTAATTTCAGTCAGTGCAATCCTTGCAGATCCAATATATATCCTACACATTACGCTAAAATCACATTGATCGTATTTTCTTAGTAAAAAGGTCCAAATAACAGTTACCGATAATAAATATACGCAAGTATGTTCATGAACAAAAGAGAAAACACTCACTTTAATGTCAGACTCATAAAGGAATAGTATTTTCAACCTTTCCTAAACTGTGTCCTAATAAACAGTACCATGTGATGACTGCTAATAGGCAGACAGGTGGCAGGATCAGATTTGTAGTTTACAGCTTGGACAGTCTCTTGAACAGTCTCCTCTCAACATTTTTTTATGAGATGGATGTATGGGGAATTATGAATCTCAATATCCTGGAAAATATTTTTCTTTGTATTTAATTTTAATTCCAGTATTTTTTGCCAAATACGTAATAAACACAAGTTAATTGTGAAGTTCAAAGATGATTAAGTAAGACTATATTTGACCTAATGTTCACGTAAGATATCAAAATGAAATAGGTGAATTTAAAATAGCTGAAATTTGATTAGCTATCTTCTGATGTAGCAATTTCACCTTTGGAATGAAACATCACACTGGTCCCTAAATACTATGCGGAAAATTTCAGGTTAAACGGAGTTTTATTAGCCTGTTATTCAGCCATCTTTTGACATACCATCATTTCTTTGGTAACTTAACATCACAGTGGTCCAAATATTAAATGCAAGCTTCACATCAATCACCTCTAATGAGAGGATTTTTGACAGTGAGTTGACCGTAAACTAAATTTACCTTAGCATGACCGTTCATTGGCAAATACCTTTAACTGAATACTGACAGAAAAGTTGATGGATGCCAAAAGGTCTGTCTGAAAAAGAAAACGACCTGACTAAATGACTCAGTGTAAATTAATTGTGTCTCCCCACACAGTAATGAAAAAAAAAAAATTTTTAATACCGGTGTAAGTACTCCCCAAACATCCGAAAATCACTTTGATCCGATTCGATTACGGCCCTCAATAGAGTTCTCCTTTTCATTTCATTCTCTCCCACAGAATCTTAATAAATTTTGTCCCTCCCCCACACATCGATAACATCTTGTTTAAAACTGTCTTTTCCACTGTGTGCAACGGCGCTCAGAATCAGGTTCCTAAAATAGCATCCCCACGGGGGGGGGGGGGGGGGGGGGGGGGGGGGGGGGGGGGGGGGGGGGGGGGGGGGGGGGGGGGGGGGGGGG
>JAOYSI010070787.1:9238-22197 GCA_025775065.1 Hiodon alosoides
ACGTCCTCTGGCCGTTCACAGCCAACACTAACCCCAACCCACAGATGACGACATGTTTCAGGTGAGGGCCACGTCCTCTGGCCGTTCACAGCCAACACTAACCCCAACCCACAGATGACGACATGTTTCAGGTGAGGGCCACGTCCTTTGGCCATTCAAAGCCAAACCTAACCCCAACCCACAGAAGACAGCAGGTTTCTTCTGACCATTCACTCGAAGACAACATGATCCGCTTGTCGCAGCTTTCTTGCAGGGAACGTGTTTGACGTCATGGTGATCAATGTCCACATTTTTTTCTACAAAGCAATGTTAATACTGTTGTGGCTCATGGCTTATTTAAAAAGTTATGGCTAGATGAGAACTAGGTTGTTTCCCATGTTATAGACTTCTTAGCCATGTAAAAAATATGTCCAGGTAAAGTACTTGCCTGTAATTCAAATTTCTTTCTCTTTTGATGAGTTATTTCCTTAAGGTATAAGATATGTTAGCAGGCCCAAGCTGTGCCCTTACAATACCTCAAGTAATTTTTGAAGGAATGCGTCAAGTTCATTTCAAAAGAAGTGTGATAATGAAAATGTACGCCAGTCTACCTACTAATTTTTGTTTCACAAATGCCATTGCGATCTGTAATAAATGACACATGCACAGGTTGTGAAATGAATACCATGCCTCATTATGACTGAAATTGTAACTGTAAACATGCAAAACACGTGTATCACGTTTCAGTGCGGAAACCTCAAAGTGTGTGCTATACTGCATTGATCTACCCGCTTAATGACCCTTAATGTGTCTGTTTCAGATCGGGAAGATGAGGTACGTCAGTGTCAGGGACTTCAAAGGCAAGGTGCTGATTGACATCCGCGAGTACTGGATGGACCAGGAGGGTGAAATGAAGCCAGGCAGGAAAGGTAAACGCATGCCAGTGCACGTGCAGAAGTTGCCTACAGTCGTGCACCTGAGTAATGTGGCTGTTCACCTGCGCTGCACGTAAATTTCCATTGCATCTTGCAGGCAGTTTTAATTCATTTGTTTGCATGCTTGCTTGAGGCTGCATTGTAATTTCTTCTGATTATTTATTTTTAATATGAGATCAGTTGACGTCGTAGTGAATTATTTAACCACCGCTGTCGGCGTTCCTAGGCATTTCTTTGAATCCGGAGCAGTGGAACCAGTTGAAGGAGCAGATCTCCGAAATCGATGACGCTGTGAAGAGAATATAAATCCTGGCCCCGTTCTAGTTCTTGCTTAGTGTTTTTAGATTTTACCAACAACATTTACACAGGCATATACGTGTTTTCTAAAGAACTGACTTTTTTTAAAAAGACAAGTGTGTTTTGCAGTTCCATTGAGTTTTAATCCTTTCTGCATGTGCTCTGTAGTGTGTCAAGTGCAACAGAATCTGTGTGTCATGTTCTAGTGTAGGGGAGGACGAGGGAGGTATTTGGAGGGGTGTAAGATGTGTAGAGTTCTTCGTGTTCAATAAAGGTTACACGTAATTATTTTTCCTTTTTTCAAATTTCTTTGCGCTGGTTGTCTTCCTTTAATCACACCGTACTTGTTTCTGGATAGTTTTCCGTTTGATTCGTTTCTGGACAGTATTGGTTTGATGGTTTAGTTGGGAGTAATTTTTAATTTAAATGTTATGTTGAGAGAGAGAAAGGTATGAAGCCGGCGATTCTTTATATTAACAGGTGGCCCTGCAGTCTCGCGATAAAGTCGATAAAGAAATAGTCATAAAAATCCAGTGTAACCGTCGCACGATGTTAAGACTCAGTCGGAATCTTTACCGAAGCATTTTCCTTGTGTGCCTGGCAGTTGCGTGTGTCTGTGTGGAACACGTGAAAATGGCATGCTGCCTGTGTACTCGTCTGGTGCGAATACGGAACGGGCTAAATTTAGAAACTAGATTTAATTCCCGTTGTGACCTTTCATCTCTTTGAAGATAACTAGCAAGCGAGTTTGTTTGTTCGTTTTTTTCCCCTAGTGAATTTCTGCCACTGACTTTTGACTTTTGTTTCAATATGTCTCCGTTTTTCTCACTATTTATTTTATATTTTATACTGTTTGTATATTGTCTGCAGAGAGCAGCAGTCCCTTAAACGGAAAAGTAACGACTGGGTTTTAAATGAATACATTCGTTAGAAGAACGGGTAACGAAGGAAGGATGGGGTTGCGTGATACGTGCCGGCGTCCTAAATGCCGGGAGGGACCTTCAAGCAACCAGAAGGTGGCAGCAATTCCACAGCGTTCCGTTTTCAGGTCCGTCGGTCAGCAGGTGGCACTGACTGTTTCCATAGACGCTCTTCATTTAGTGTTGCGCAGACAATGAGAAATGGTGGACGACACAATAAGTTAACACCTTTTATCACACTGAAAACGGCTGAGATGGTCCACCATATATGTCTTTTTTCGTGTCCTCATGATAATCGCTATTTACATAATTTAATGTTGTATGTGTAACAAATGAAGCCTCTATGTGTAAAGCTAACCATCTACTGTGGCTATTTAGCATTACTGCTATTGAGTAAAGGGCACTAGTTTTCTCTTATACTCATAAATCTGATTTGATTTGTGTGAACGGCCTCTGAAATCCAGTTAGGTGGTTGCATGTGGTAAAAGATGTTGAATTGATAGATGGCATTAAGAAGGTAACCAAATCACTTACCTAGATTTTGTCTGAATGGTAAATACAATCCTGTTTGTTTAAATACGGTTTATGAAGTTACCACATGACTCTTTTGGTCCGTAACAGGCCATTAAACGGTGATACGGCTATTTGACTGGTGGCAATTTTAAATGGCAGTTTCAAGCAGGCAATGCAACTAGAGAGTGCTTTAGTGTTTACTTGAGGTTTTCCCCCTCAAACCTGTGCCTTTAGGGTCTCTCCCCGTTTGCTTCAGTAGGTGCGGGGCACCTAAAAATATGGCCGCTAAAATTAAGGAAAAGGGATTCTGGGCAAAGCCAAGAGCATTGCGAGAGACTTGCGCTTGGATGGTTTAATGATGGACGGATGGAATTCATTATGGGGGGAAAAAAAAAAAACTTGAGACGTCCACATTTGCTTCCCTTTGAACACTCTGGATTCCAGAACAGACTTTGAAGTGTCTCCATCCCCTGTTGCTGTCAACGTCGTCGGGACCCTGGCATTGAACCTCATTGTTTGCCGTCTCCGAATTTCAGGGTCTATTTGTTTGAAGGGAAGGTGATTTGTGATCTGTAGTGCTGAAGCGACACCTGATGTGAGGCAGCAGGACTGATCTCCCGGCAGCTGCTCGACTGATCTCTCTTCCCTCCTCTGTTTTTCGCTCCATCCCAGCTAATATAAAAGATCCGGTTTCCTGGAGGGATTGAGTTGTTCCTACGAGATGTGGAATGCATATTGATTAGGACTCCTGCTCTTGACGGAAAAGACATCAGCAGGCCCAGTTGTATTATTACTCAAAGTGACCGGGCCAAGTTGTTGGACTTTTACAATCTTAACAATGGAGACACAATATCAGTAACCTTGCAGCCGGGGGGGGGGACCCTACTTTTTTTGGGAAAAAGCTAAATCGTCGTCATCTTTAACTTTTTAATGACAAAGGGAAGCTTTCTCTATAGCATAGCCCAATTTGCTATAATATTACATTGAAAAGGAAAGAATTTTTTTAAATGGCTATTCAAGCCCTGATGCGTTGCAAACCAACTTATGGAAAAAAGACAGAGAAACTGTTAAAATAATTCAAGAACACACTAAAAATTCTGTATGATCAGACAGATGCTTTGAGTTCAAATTGAAAAGGAAACGCCTTACTGCAAAAGCTGCAAACCAGTGGCTTACTACATACCTGTTCCGGATGTATTTAAGTATCACACTTGTGTTTAATGCGAAAAAGTGTGGAATTTACTGTCGGAAAGCAACGTTCGTGTAACCGTCTAACACTGCTGTGTTAAATTCCTTACCCTCCAGTTCCCCAGTAATCTGATCTCTTCAGATCGCTCTGTACTGTATGGTTGTTTTTGGTCATGTTGAGTCAATTCTGCTACTGGTACTACCACTACAATTGCTACTAACACTACTAATAATAACAACGATATTGTCCTACGGTTTGCAGTGGATTGCTTGTTGCCCATCCTAGTTTTTGTATGGTTGGGGTTGGGTTTTTGGGTGAACATTAGCAGCGGGCTGTGTGCAGAAATCTCAGCGCTTCAGGCACAGTGTTTTCTTGTGTGCTGTAAAGTTCTCAGTGGGGCAGCGCATGTGGTGAGCGGCGCGAGTCTCGGACACAGCGGGGTTCTCATGCCGCGGTCACACAGACAGTGCGGCGTGGTGCGGTGCTCTGAGCAAGGTGAGAGCCAGGGAGCTCTGGCTGTCCGCAGCTGTTGACGTTGGCCGGGGATCGGTGTGGAATGCAGCTTCCCGCTGACCCCTCCCCTTTCAGCTGGGGCAGAGCCACCCCATTGGGCACACCGCAAAGCCCCGATGGGCGGAGCCTCCCCGGGGTCACCTGGAGGTGGCCCCTTGCTCCCTCCATGTCCAAGGCCCGTAAATCTGCCCAGCAAGCCAGCCATCGTGCCCAAGTGTCCAGAGAACGCTCGCAGCAATATTGGACAACTTCCTTTCAACCAGGGAGAAACTCTCAAACACCAGAAATGGTGATAAAAGTCTCTGAGCCAAGGTCCCTTAGATGTTACTCAGAGATCTACATGCTGCAGATTGCGGAAGAATGCTTTACCAGCAACCTGATGATGTTTGAATGCATTTGAGGTCATCTCATCATGTGTGTTTATAAAACCTACAGTTTTGGAGTCCTGAGGCTCTGTTATGTTGTGGGGGGGGAATTTTCCTGGCATGGTTTAGGACCATTCATCTCCTTAGAAGGAAGGATCAGTTCAAATCATTACAAAGTTCCTCTGAGGGATCACCTGTATCCTGTGGTGAAATGTTTCTATCTTGATGAGTGTGGTCTCTTCCAGGATGACAATGCCCCCAGCCACAGTTCGCTGTCCAATCGAAACCCTACGGGAGATTTTGGACAGCTCTCTCCACCCCCATCATCAAAACACCAAATGAGGGAATATCTTATGGAAGAAGGGTGTTCCATCCCTCCAGTAGAGTGCCAGAGACTTGTCAAATCTCTGCCAAGGCACATTGAAGCGGTTCTGGCTGCTCGTGGTAGCCCAACACCTTACCCAGACACTTTGTGTTGGTATTTTCCTTAAAAAGGAAAGGAAATTCTCACACATCTGTATTTATATACAAATGTTATGGACTACATCATAACCATCCTCAGAACAATTTACATTGTATTTTGACCACTCCTTAAACAAGTTTCCTCCAGCTCCATTAGATGGCTTGGGTTTTCTTTTGTTAATTGTAGCTTGTGATGGAAGCCAAGACGTAGAACATTGTTTATTTTTAGTTTGTTGCTTGCTTAGCTTCAGACAGATACCAGAACATTTACTCGGCGATCACTAGTTATGTAACAGCACTGCCAATAGTTTGGACAAAAGTGGTGGGGGAGGAACGCATGTCTCCCATGCCACGTTGTAAATAAGCGGGGCTAATGGCGAGGAATCCGCTTGCTGCTACCGGATCCCTTTCTAATTATTACATAAAGGCACCGTATCAGTGATTAGACTGACCCCCCCCCCATTAAGGATTATTAATGATTATTCATTCACTTTCTTCTATGGACATCAACACCGTCATTAGCCCTAGTGGCCATAACTAGGGGCCGTAACCAGCTAAAAGCAATGTGTTAAAAACTCTCCCAGTGTTGTTTAACTCCACCCTGCATGTCATCAGTACATCCTAGTCAACAGGAAAAGATTATCAAAGTAGCTGTCATTAAGTTTCTAAAGAAAACAAAGGAAAAGAAAAGAAATTTCATCCAAACGAGTCTAAAAACTGTTACCTAATTCAAGTGATCCCCTCCTGTCAAAAACCCTCTGGTCAAAACACATTTTCTAAAATGAAATATTCTCTAAAAAAATATTTCAGTCCAGGGGTTAGCACAAAATGTGCGCAGCACAGAGGCCATTTAAAATGCATACGGTTTTCTCCTCCTCAAAATCTCCAGTCTTTCCAAATAATCTGATGTGAAAATTGACCATTAAATACGATTAAATATTTAATTTAGGTGGAAATGCATTTTCTGGACCAGAGCCCGCTTATAATACGTTTAACTAGGAGCAGCAGGTGGTGTAATCAACTTCTGTAAATTAATGATTTGCAGACACACACACAAAAAAAAGGATCATAGCAATAAAGATGACAGTTACATCTGCGAATGAAATCAACAAAATACTGTGGATTGCCAAACTGTGTGTCAAAAGTGACTGGATGGTTTTTAAACTCCAGCTGTTAAATTGGCAATTCCTATCAAGGTCTTAGTTCAATCTAAAAAAAAAGACGACAGAGCTCAGACTTGTGGGATACGGGTTCTTTAGAGTCAGGGCGAGCATCAGACCAAAACACAGTACACCTTCCGGCCAGGAACTTCTGGGATGCGATTGACACAGCTTTCTCCCTGACATTTCTCGCAATGCTTCACTAAACAGTATTTGATTCATTGATAAACACTCCAAGGTACTATAAATACTGAACAGATTGTTTCTATTGATGTTTACAGTGCATCTATCTTCACCTGAAAGTTCTTTTTAAACACCGACTTTCCGATGACACACACCGTAGCGTATCATTTCCCAATCCCTGCTGTGCAAATTGCATCATTCATTGTGTTGTATTTATTCAGTAACGTCGCCTTTCTGTCAATTAATCGCGGGTTAGAGCTGGCTCGTGGGGTGGAAAATAACTTGCTCTAGCCATAGATTCAGCTTACATAGTTTCTAAGGAAAACAAATGGGGATAAATGGAAAAAGATAACGCTTGGGGGGAAAAAACATTCGTTACAGACTTGCATTGCCCAGGATTTGACCGTTTTCTTTTTAGAGTCTGTGCCAAAGCGATGCACACATGAAGACATTGACTGGTTTGTTTCCAAAACCAGTGCAGGGAGCAGTTCACCAGAATTTTATAATATCAGCTTTTAAGGAAAGACTGACAGAAAGCATGGACATTGGCTAGGGGCTCTTATGTTACAATGCTGTTCACTGTATCACTACAGGAAAAAAAGGTTTTGTTTCAGACATCATACATCCAACACTCACAAACAACCCTACTGTAAAGGTGTAACTATGATAACGAAAATGATCACTTCTTAATTTTGCTGTCAGTTCAGCCAAACCCGACCCAGGGTTTGTTCCCGATGAGCTGATATAATTTCAAGCCTTACATGTTGTGCATTGACACACTACCACCAATAAAAATATGTTGCCTATTATCGGTCTGCATATTAGTGCACGACGAGATCATAACGTGCATGACATCGTGCATTTCATAAGAACATGATGCACACAAGTGTGTATTTAATAGGAGCTGGAGGTGTAAAGGTCAAAGCAAGACTCTGACATGGGCTGGCCTTACGCCATGTCAATATTAGGATTGCCTGGCAGCCGAATATCTGAACTGTTGGTTGGGTAAGGGAGAGGGGAGTGCGTTCCCAGAGAGACTTATCTCCTCCGTAGGAACAACAGGCAAATTTCCGTGCTGGACATGACCGGATGCATTCTTCAGCTGGGAGGCACAGAAACCATCGCCGTCTGTGGTGCTTCCCAGAGCCAAAGCGGTAGCCGCACGCCAGCTTAGGAGATTTGAATTTAGAATTTCCGCAACACGTCTGAACCGCACGTCGCCTGAACCGCACGTCGTCTGAACCGCACGTCGTCTGAACCGCGCGTCATCTGAGCCGTACTCTGTCTGAACCGCACATCGTCTGAACCGCACGTCGCCTGAACCGCACGTCGCCTGAACCGCACGTCGTCTGAACCGTACTCTGTCTGAACCGCACTCTGTCTGAACCGCGCATCGTCTGAGCCGTACTCTGTCTGAACCGCACACCGTCTGAGCCGTACTCTGTCTGAACCACATGCCGCCTGAACCGCACGCCGTCTGAGCCGTACTCTGTCTGAACCGCGCGTCGTCTGAGCCGTACTCTGTCTGAACCGCACGCAATCTGAGCCGCACTCTGTCTGAACCGCACAGCATTTGAACTGCACTCTGTCTGAGCCGCACTCTGTCTGAACTGCACGCAGTTTGAACCGCACAGCATTTGAACTGCACTCTGTCTGAGCCGCACTCTGTCTGAACCGCACTCTGTCTGAGCCGCACTCCGTCTGAGCCGCACCCCGTCTGAACCGCACGCCGTCTGAACCGCACGCCATCTGAGCCATTGAGAGTAAGGAGGATACATAGCTTTCAGCTCATCAATAGGACACAACTACTATGATAACACAAACATCTGTGATTTTTTTGTGTTTTTGGGGAATTGCCCGGCATTATCCAGGCCCTTTGCGTTCAGCTTCCAGTAGAGTTTCACGTGTGGAACACAAATTATTTACATAACCAATCTCAATGATTATTTGAGCCTTGAGATTGATAAGAATTATGGTAATGGGAAAAATTCTAAAATTTTTGTATAGCATCACCTATATTCCATGCAAAAGAATAATAAAACAGATAAAACTGATTGTTCGGACTTCTCCGTACACTACTATATATCTGGAGTACATGCCCAGATAAATTAGCAATTGACTACCGTGATCAGAGCCAAACACTTAATGGAAGATATAGTTCCACTGAGGGAAAAATTGGGAAAAATTATATCATTTTAATTGTCACCGTAGGTGAGCTGTCACAGGAAAAGTGTAGGTATAAATCGGGTACGAATGAGGAGTCCAGAATGTCTGCACACTGCCGTGTGCACTTTTGCAGTGTGTCTGGCATGTGTGTGCTTTGTCCTAACAAACAACAGACAGCATTTGAAACGCAGACTGGTTGGGGAGGAATGCAAAGCTCTCTCCAAGTTTGAGCGGAACTGCTGTCTGTCCCGGGTGTTTAATTGACTAATTGACTGAGAAACGACACATTCCTGCAACATTCCCCGCGGTGTACTCCGCGACCAAGCCGCCGGGTAAGAGTAGGCCGCGGGCAGTCATCACCTCTTGTCACTAATTAAGTCGCAAGCCCAATTTACAATGTTTTTCTACAGTTCCACATTTCCATTTCTTTTAAACGTTTAATACGTGGAGTATGTTGGACCAAAATGAACCCCTTAATGACGTAAACGGGAGGTTTTTAATGTGCCCTCGTGGGAACACAGTCTGTGTCTGCGCATGGAGGTTAAAGGAAGTTTAGTGGAATGTCTGCAATACAATTTGGAGAAATAATGTGAGTCTGTACTATTATTTTGTTCCGAAAATCATTACTTTTATGATGTCAAATTCTTCTTTTTATGTGTTCTGTGCTGAACTTATAGAATAGCTGTGATTAACTTTCCATTTTACACATATTTGTTTTGTTACATTGTGGTTTAACCCATTACATCTACGCATTAATCCAAACTGACAGAAATGTGACAATTCATTAGAAATCCTTGCTTTGACGTCGTATTTAGTCTATGGGATTTTAAGCGTTTAAACAGGGTTATTTCTCCCATGAACACACTGTGCAGACCCAGAAATATCCTGTAAAGAAATAAAACTATTAAGTGTCCCACTTAGCAGCTTCAAACAATAATGAATTTTCCCTCCTTAACTGATCAATGGGCATAAGTATTTAGTTTTTTTGGACAATACTAAACTGTATTCCACAGCTCTGGTAAAAAAGATGCTTTAAAAAAATAAAAAAATAAAAACATTTGTATTTGTGTGTACCCTTTACCACTCTCAAAACACTGTCTTATTTTTCAAAACTGTATAGGTATAGGTAAAAACATATTTCGTAAGCATGGACGTGTTTAAGCCAATTTTACGTGTTCCTGTGACGTCTTCTGCATCTTTTGTTTGCCCTAATTGTGAGTGTAGAACTGTCTTCGTATTTGACCTTTGCCGTCTCATAAAGAGCTCAAGGCGCCAAACGATTTGGCGCCACAATCATTCCTACAGTGGGAGAGACTGGAGTGCATGGGATGGACTGGGGCGACGGATGGCTACATCTCGGTTAGCCTGGCCCCTGTGTGCACCGGTGCCTTTGGGGCCACCCTGGGCCCTATTAACCTGTCCCCGAGAGTTTGCTTTTACACGCTCAGGCCTGAGCTGAGGTGGCCCTCTGCCATGGCCCCCCTTTAACGGGCTGCAGGAATGCCGCCAACTGAATCGCGGCACAGCGGAGTTCGCTCCTGGAGGAGGAGGAAAACACCATGGGGGGTGTCTGCCGGTCGGCGGGGCAAATCACCCGGCTCCTTCGGGGACAGCCCAAGTATGCGTTCTGTAAGCGTTAAACTTTTTAAAGCCTGAAACCCGACCCTTTTAAAGAACGTTACTTGCAGTTTGCTCTCGGGCCAAACTGTTGGAGGCCCGCCCGCCATTCGGAACAGGCCGCCACTCTTTGTTTGTGTAATGACGACGGGTCATCGTCGGTCCGGTTCAGGTGGCAGTTAAAACTGAGCGATTGTCACGCGTTCGTTATGTGTCGCACACTGAAGACGCACGTTGTTGCTCATGGCAAATAACCGTGACAAAAAATGTGTGTGTGAGAGATGACCGAGGTCTGCCTTCAGTGTACGATTAAAGGCGGCTGACTAACACCGAAAATAGAGCAGGACAGAACCCACATAGAGAAGGTGAGTACGGTGAGAGGATGTTCTGCAAGTTCCCAAAAACATTTCTTTTTCTTCCAAAATAATGAATCTACTGGTTATGCAATGCAAATCGCCCTGCCCCTGTTATTATTCCTTCACAGATGTTATTTTTATCACCACCCCTCAGTTACCTACCACACCCTAGGATGGAGATACGATGTAGCATGCTAGCACGACGGCCAGCTACAGAAAGTTTGCCTGATTGGCTGTGCCCAGCCGTCCTACAACCCTCAACACTTTGTGTACCGCCTGCAATTCACTCCCAAAATGAATGCTGCGAAGGTGAGCCGGCACCGACAACGGCTGCCACCGGCCTGAGACAATCCTGGCTAGCCCGCTTTGCACATTTCCCATCCATCTGAAGCCCGAGCTTCCTGTCTTCAGCTGGGGAGGACTACGGAAGCCTGAGTGGGGAAAAAAGAGAGACCGAGCGGCCCTGGACCGCAAATTTAGCGGCAAATGTGAACGGGGTCTAAATTCGCTCGCTCCGCTGCTCGCACATACGACCGCCGTGACGGGAAAGCGCTGCACCAGACACGCAGTGATGTCATCGCCGTGTGTTGAGGGGCAACGGGCGGGTGCTGGCCCTCCTTAATTCAACTCAAATGTGTTACTGTGTCACAACATGCACACACAATACATCATTTACACAGACAACCGGACTTTCGTGACTGAACGCAACCTTCTGTGTTGTCGGGTATTACCAGATGGCAGTATATAGGCAGAAAGAGGAAGTATGACAGCCTCAGATCCCTGGCTAGAAAGGAAACATACTGTACAACTAGTTTACTTTTTCTCCACTGTCTCTCAAGCTCTCCGGCTTATTTTAACAATAACCGCTTCTGGAACCGTATCTTCCACCTGTTGTTATTGCTCCCAGGTGTAACACCGATTATTTTACACAGCTGTCTCTCGCCAAACCTGGATTTTGCCTGTCATGGTTTTTAGTTTGCAGATTTCATAAATTCTACACTGTCTGACCCCACCTGTGTTCAGTCTCACGCACGTGGCTCCCAGGGCGGTGCTGTTGAATAATTAATTTATTTAACAGCCGCGGCTGTGGCTAATTTAGCGGGACACATGACGCAGGTATTTTTGCTACGAGGTCAGCTACGAGGTCAGTTACGAGGTCAGTTACGAGGTCAGTTACAAGGCTACGCAAAATGCAGAGCTTTCCCAATCAGAAAGGTTCCTGCTTTTTCTCACACAATTCATTAAGCTGGTAGAGTGGGTTCATGTCTCTGTCGCTCTAAATTTGGTAGGGAGAGATGGGAGGGCAAAATTAAGGTGGATTTCATCCTGGTCATACTGGTCAAGGCTGGACATACTGGTCATACTGGTTATACTGGTCATACTGGTCAAGGCAGGTCATCCAAGCCAGATATTCAGAATCAGTTTGTCCTATACATGTGTGTTTCATTAAAAAACGTGTAGTGTAGCTTATTTTTAACTTTGAGGCAAAAAGGTAATAAATACATTACATTTATTTAGGAATTACAAATATAACTCAAATGCCTGTGTCTCTGAGGCAGCCTGTCCACTAACATTCAGTTTACCATAGCTGGCCATGGGCCAGTGAAGACACAAATATAACTCAAATGCCTGTGTCTCTGAGGCAGCCTGTCCACCAACATTCAGTTTACCATAGCTGGCCATGGGCCAGTGAAGACGCAAATATAACTCAAATGCCTGTGTCTCTGAGGCAGCCTGTCCACTAACATTCAGTTTACCATAGCTGGCCATGGGCCAGTGAAGACGCAAATATAACCCACATGGCTGGTGGAAAGATATATGAAAATAACCCCAGAGCTCCTCGAGTTCGTCTTCTGACAATGTAACAGTGTAACATGGTAAGAATGTATTGTGAAGATCATCACCATGCTGTGACAGGTTTTGTATTTCCTTTAATGGTATCTAGAATTTGACGAGAACGTTGCCAGAATGTAAAAACACAATGTTGTCTGAACGTCTCATGACATTTTCCTCATGCTGTGGAAAGGATAAGAAAATTCTGCGAGTTTGCAGAACGCTGTTAAAACTAAAGGCCAAATAACAACCATTGATAATACACGAGTCGTTCTTCTGCGGGTGGTAATTCATGTTGGTGTTCATACTTACAAAAGGTATCAGTCCTCGGAACATACAGCGAGTGAAATAAGTATTGAACACGTCACCATTTTTCTCAGTAAATATACAAGAGAACTTAATTTGCTGAGCTCATTTGTTTTGGTTTCTTTGTATGTATGGATTACTTGGGTTGTTACCAACATCTGGTGA
>JAOYSI010070807.1:0-12912 GCA_025775065.1 Hiodon alosoides
CCACCCACCGCTCAGTCGTCTCCTCACCATGATGTCACACTTAATCCCTGCCTGGTTATCTGCAGGGCTGCAGCGCCAGAGGAGGGGGCATAGAGGGGCGAGATAGTTGGGTGTAGAAGAGTGGGGTGGCGTGGGGTGGGGTGGGAATCCAGTTTAGCACTCCCCTAAATCCCAACACAAAAATGTGGGATTACAGAACGTTTTGCCATCAACGCCGGCCTTTGTGGGGAAGGAATTTCCGGTATCTCCCTTTTCTCCTGATAGGGTTATGGTTAGGGAAAGGCCTCCTCAGGGCCAAAGCAACCTCCCTGGAAATAGCAGCTACCTCGTACCTCCAGCTCTTACACTGGAGCCCCAGTCTCCTGCCTAAAAGCCTTCACGCTGGGCAGAGGCCCAGTCCTCTCCACTCCCCATGTCAGGGACGGGAGCCTCCGCTCCCCAGAGCTCCAGGGTTACTGACGGGCCTCTTTGTTTTAGTTGGTGAGCACCAGGCTGCGGCAGGCTCATTTGTGGCGGTCCACATTTAGCAGCTCAGTCGAGTGGCGGGGGGATTAAGGAGCCGCCCCTCCCTGCCCGGAAGCATGAGACTTTTATTGATGTGGCATGTCTGTGGACGGGAATTACCCAAATGGACAAAGGCCTGGTTCCATATGGCACCGAGCTGCTGGAGAATATTACAGTGGAGTGGTATTAAATTCATTATCGTCGCAGATAGCTGGCACAGGGAAGGAGAGTTCATGTGTTTTAGCGAGGGATTTAAACAGGAGTGTGAGGGGAGCAGCGCTAACCCCTCACAATCGGGACGGGCGAGGGGGGGTGGGGGGCCGCAGTGGATATTGGAAGGATAGCAATCGGGTGTTTGGATGGGGCTGTGGTACGGGGCGTGGTTGTTTTTATGTGTGCTACTTTAAAGTGCTCTCTGTACACCACTGAAATGACAGAAAATCGTAAACATAGCCCACATCTAACGTGGGTGGGAAGACTTTTGGCAGTGCCCAGTTCTGCTGACGTTCTGTGGTGTGTGCATGCGTGTATGCCCGTGTGCGTGTATGTGTGCGTGTATGCCCGTGTGCGTGTATGCCCGTGTGCATGTATGTGTGCGTGTGTGCCCGTGTGCGTGTATGTGTGCATGTATGCCTGTGTGCGTGTATGCCCGTGTGTGTGTATGTGTGCGTGTGTGCGTGTATGTGTGCGTGTGTATGCCCGTGTGCGTGTATGTGTGCGTGTGTACACTGCCATTGTTCCCCAGACGCTGTTTGCACTGCAGATACCCACACAGTCACACGTGAGAATTTCCATAACACAGGCATGCAAAGCGTCCACACACTGGCAGACAAAACTCAGGCCCCTACCAAACACACACACACATACACACACACACACACCTACACACACATACACACACACAAACACACACACACATACACAAACACACACACACACACACACACACACATACACAAACACACACACACACACAAACACACACACACACACACACACACACAAAGAAATCCTTCACCGAATACCGAGTTACGAGGCTTGTGTCCACACAGCCTTACTTCCAGAGTCATTTATTCATATCCTGAAGCTCTCCTGCTAAGCCGGCCGACGTCAGCTGTCACGCACACCGAGGGATCTTTTCATGTGGTTACATCACAGAATGCCACTCAATTCGACAGGCTTAAACAGAAGCATTTCCTTCTGTGGGATCAGATTGTCCCTCAGAGTCCAAGAAAAGTGTTCCCGCTCCGCTGTTCCGAAGACAAGCAGAGACGCGATGGTGTAACTCAGCGCTAAAGCTAATTACAGTGCACACACAGTGGCCAATCAGGGGTCACAATTTAGGCATGCGGAGCAAGGCCACACTCAATTGTCTTCACTTACAAATTGTAAAATTTAGATTAAACATTTTAAAAAATTGTTTCATGAATAAAATTAAAATAAGATTTTGAAATCCTGGTGAGGCTAATTCATTAGCTAATTTCCTATGACTTTATTACAACACCTTGCTGGTTACCTAAAGAATATTATTCGATGTCAGTCCTGTGATGGAAACTCTAGAGACAGATTACTGATTCAAATGCAGTGATGAATGGGTAAACCGCCGTTGTGTGCATAGGCAAGTATAAACATGGCAGCTGATTGCGTGGTGGTGAATATGTATATAAAGTGATTACCATGCGAAACGCCCGATGATTTCTGGGGCCGGACACAACAGGAAAGCCAGTGATCTGCGATGGGGGGGTCTAGAACCACGCCAGCCCTTAGCACGTGCATGCATTAACCAAATTGATCAGATGAAGGACAGCTGTGCCGCTCCTTTTTGCCCGGCGGTCTCTGAACGTTCAGAAATCGCCCGGGGGTGGGGTGGAAGAATCATGATCAATATTTTGCATAATGAAAGACAATGGGGTGTAGAGCGCAGTGCAGAAACAGAGGGGCCTGGTTGAAATAGCCCAAAGCATTGCGCCTAACAGGAGCCAATTAAAATCAGAGGATTCAATTTCTCAAAACAACAGGACCCTAAAGATAATATTTCTACCCTTCCGTTCTATCATGTTTGTTATGGCCAGCTGTGCTGACAAAGTTGGTGCCCCCTTAGTTGATAATACCATCTAATCCTAAACACTTTGAGATGAACATAGAGGGGGGGGGGAATTGAAAAAGGATGGGTGACAGAACCACAGGAATGGGATGGAGAGAGAGTGAAAAACAAAGGGGGTTGGAAGAGTGGTAGGGAGAGAGAGAGAGAGAGAGAGAGAGAGAGAGAGAGAGAGAGAGAGAGATCTCACAGTAGGATTTCCAAAATGGGAGCCATCCACTCACTTAAACTGATCAAAATTTAATTAACACAACACTCTGCAATTACTCTGTAATTAAAGTAATGTGGCCCCTCTTTGCGATGGGTATGTCGCCGTGCCAAAACTGTTTCTGACGTGAGGAAGAGGGGGCGAGACAGAGAACGACAGAAAGGTGGAAAGGAGGGCTTGAGAGAGGGGAGGATCAAACAGAAAGAAAGAGGTGAGAGACGGGGAAAGATGAAGATGTGGTGGTAGGAAGGAGGGAAAGAGTCACTTCAAAGAGAAGGCAATGAGTGTGGCAGCACCTGCACCGTCTCGCTGACAAATTCAGCTTGTGATCTGGTATCCGCTACCAAGCTACACTGCAGAGAAGGGCGCGCTCAAAGTCAAACATCAAAGCCCCTTGGTGGAAGATGACTCCTTTCTGCACTGGTTTTCTTAACGCTTTTGCGCCGAGTCTGGCTTCTCAAACTGTGACAAAATGTTAGCTTTCTAATACACACCCGTTGCACCATTCTCCGCTAATATGTTTTGCTGAGCTAGGAGGAATGCTAGGCTTTTAAAATTTTTTTATTATTCTGTCTTTCTGAGCCTCAGCAAGCCAGAAACGTCCCACGCGCAACGTCTTAATAAAGAGGAGCCCTTCTCTGAGCGGTGAATCAATGCGATCAATGGCTCAGACCGCGTCTCACCGGCGTTTGGAACGCGGAGAAATAAGCCACCTTTTAGCCGGCGGCGCGCAACCTCGGCTGTGGATACAACTTCCTCTACCTTTCGGCAGCGACAGACACACAGGTGATGAAATCGTTACAAAAAAATAAAAATAAAAAAAACAAGGTTTTTTTACAATGAAAAAATAAAAACCGTGGGGCCCTTACGGATAGATCTTAAAAGAAGCCACTTTGAATTTCACGGGGAAAATATCACAAACGTTTCGGGGGGAGATATTTTGGCAGAGGTAAAAGCGTTCATTAAAAAATAAATAAATAAATAAATTGCTAGTCCGCTACCACCAGCCCGCAGGCTTTCGAAGGAGGAGGAACGTTGATAAACAAATAAACAACAAGTACTAAAATATATATTTAAATAAATTCATAAACAAACAAACAAATAAATAAATAAAAACGTATGTGCAGGGGAAAGATGGAAAAGGGGGGAAGCGTTTATTTTTATTTTCCTAGTGATGTGGAACGCGGCTGCATAAACGAACCAGAGTAGGCAAACGATTGCGGGGGAAAGATGGGTTCAATTTAACGCCTAGTGTGAAATCAAATTTAATATTTAATATTCACACTGCTCTGCGCTGAGCGCGTTATGTTTTTTTTTTTTTTTACCGCACTAAAAATGATCAATTATACCATGAAAGCTTTTATAAAGTGCGCAGAGCCACGCGGCTGCTCGTATCAAGGAAAATGGGGGGTGGAAGAGGGGAATTAAGAGGACTTTCAAATACCCTCTTTTCTCTTGTTTGCGGAGGTGCGCCTCGATAGGGGCAACAAAACGCGGGACCTCTGACTGTCGCGTTTTAAGATGAAGGAGGCACGCGCAACTTCAGTTAGCGGGTGCAGATAATTAATGAGACATTTTCAGTGGCAAACAGTGACTAATTGTGGAAGACAGATATTGTGGGGAATTAATAACATTCATCCAACGCTTGCCACGATCCCCCACCGGTTCAATTTGCCGGGAGATTAAAATAACTGGCAAGTTGACTAAATTAAAAGCGAGGGTGCGTGCGCGCGGCATGTTGTGTGTGCGCATGAGGCCGTGTGTGTTTTTACACCATTTAAGGTGTTGACGGGGGGAGAAGAAAACTATCTCCTAATTACAGACTGTGATCTGCATATCGTTTCCCTCAGATGAGTGTGGTGTGACCGAGGGAAATTACAGAGATTACAGCACCCCGGCAAAGGTGCCCTATTGACAGCCCGGCATACAGCCTCCGGCCACCTGTGGCATTTCGTTCACACCGAGTCAGTGGCAAAGGGGGTGGGGGTGGGATGGGGTGGGGTGGGGGGGAATAAGTGTTGGAAAGAAAGAAACAAAGAGATGCGTTGACAAACACAAAACCCCTCTCCCCTGTTAGAACACTACAGCATTGCCGGTCATTTTCACTACCACCTCCTCACAGCAAAAACAGTTTGTCTCTCGTCTCACAGGGCTAATTCGAAAAAGACGGCATTCGGGTCCAGTCTGTGAGTGTGAACCCTGGTTCTTTATTGTTTTTAGCAGTAGTGATTTCAGTCCAATACGAGAAATGTAGTTTTTTGACTTAGCCAATGCCAGCGGTCATTACTTGGATATGAAATCCATTTTCTTGTTTATTTTTCAGTCCCCTATCTGATTAAGATGGTATCTAGCAAACCTTCAGGTGACTGGCTCTCAAGGAGTGATAGAATCCATGCATGGTTTTCCCATGTCCTCCCAGGCAGAGACCTAGAGACATCCCCTTCTCCTTTGGCAGCTGCAGCAGGAAGAGGAGGGTGAGGAAGAAGATGAGTGGGGGCGATGCCAGGTTTGGGTGTTGTTGGGTCTTCGCATGGCTGGTGCCACACAGCCTCTCAGGTGAGGCCCGGCAGAGATGAGCGATCGTTTCTGGGGAGAAAAAAAAAAGTCTCTCTCTCCCCTATGTGTTTTTATTTATTATATTTCTGGGGGGGTACATTTTAAAAACCTATCTGGAATACTGACTGGAGGCACTGTTGTATGAGAGCTCTTCTACCCTTAGGGACGAGGCAAATTCAGAATGACTGTTTTAATGTGCCTCAGTTCATTTTGCATGCTCAACCACTTCAGTGTGTTACATGCTGCAACATTTTTGTGTTAATTGCTTTGGCAATAGTTCTTTATTCGTTATGGCAATAAGGCTTATTTGAATTTGAAATCTGAGCGTTGGGGGGGGGGGCATAATTTTCACACTGAGACAGAAGCATTGGCAAATGAGGAGAGAAAAACAGAGGGAGGGTCGCAGAATTAAACAGGCGGATGCCCTACCTCTGTGCCAACGCGCCCCAGGGGGGCCGCGTGCCATCAAACTCGGAGACGGAAAACAGAAAACCTTGCTCTCGGGGAAACGGTGGAGCACCTCAGTGGTAATAACCTGTGCCCATCTCAGTGGTAATAACCTGTGCCCACCTCAGTGGAAATGACCTGTGCCCACCTCAATGGAAATGACCTGTGCCCATCTCAGTGGTAATAACCTGTGCCCACCTCAGTGGAAATGACCTGTACCCATCTCAATGGTAATAACCTGTGCCCAACCATGAAATCATGAAACAACCCCCCCTTTCTCACCTTGTGGAGAAAACATTTAGCCAGGGTTTCAGGGATGAAAACTGTAGTACCTACCTACCTACGTGAGAGTGAAGTGTGACTGCAAAAATCTCAACACAGTGACTGTCTGGAGTCCGGTGGCATTGACCACAACAAAACTAATTTAAGATCAATTTCTTTTACTACACAGATTCATGAAACACAGGGGGCAGATGTCACATGCTGTTTTAACAACACAGGCCTTCAGGTTAGAACCTTTTTGCCCATTGCAGTTTGTGGTACATTGCAGATGATTGAATGCTGCCTCCAACATGTGGACCTCACATTCTGTATAAGTGGTTTTGCTAGGTATCCTCTTTTTACCGCTCAAAAGGGAGAATTATGGGAAATACCGGCCATCGAGGACTCTCCCCCTTACCTTGTTTTCAAGTTAGAAGGAAGTTACTTTTTGTATCATTTAATATTTAAACACCTTAAAAATTAAACATCTATAAAAAAAAATTAAAATCCTAGTTGCACTTATCACTTCACCTGCATTGCAATTAAAGTGGAATGACTTATTTTTTACCCACAGCAGGTAATGTGTGGAAATAAGTGCCCCGTTTCGTTACCTAGATATCCTAATGATCACCTCACCAGAGCCCTCACCTTGGTGAATGAGAAGAACGAGATGGGTGGACTCTCGGTGAACTTCTTTATCCCTGCCTCCTCCCAGCCATCCCAGGGCATCGACAGAGATTTCGTCCCACATGAAAGACACATGCTGTCGGAGGTGTCAGATCTTTCATGGTGAAGAACGGGGAGTCCCCCCACCTTTTTCCTCCGGCCCGACTGCCAGACAAATGACCGTGACTGGCAGAGATATCGGCGACGGCAGCACAGGAAGTGGAAGACGAAACTCATTAAGTGCCGACATCTCCGTAAACCTCAATCTCTCGCTCGCGCTCTCTCTCTCTCGCTCGCGCTCTCTCTCTCTCTCGCTCCGAAAAGTGACACGCACACAAGAGCCAGCTCTTCGGAATCTGGAACTGTCACATTTCCAAATACACCGTCGTCTTACCCGTGAAATGGGTTTAATGTCCCCTTTGAAAAAACAAAAAATGGGAAAATTGTCACTGTGGCCACTATTTCGGTAAACACGTCCGATTGCGGTTGAGGCAAACGCAAATGGCTCCCACGTCACCGTATACTACTCTGCAACTACTCCTGTCATGCTAAATGACCCTGACTCTCCTTGCGGAATGACCTACAATGTTGTCCAGGTCTGGTCCCTCACAACCAGGGGCTCCTGGGGCTTGAAGTTCACTCACAGAAGATTCAATGTGCACTAACCTCTGCCTACCACTAGTGTACTCAAAATGATCCACCTCAAATAGTATCCAACGGTCCGACAGAGGTCGAGACTTTCCCCCACCGAACCATATAGCTGCTTCTTAAAACTCAGCCCACATCTGGAGTTATCCCACTTTTTTCCGATCCTGCTGTTCCTTCGGTCTGATTGAAGCGACAGGTCTGGCACCGCATCACGGGTCACCAGAGTGCAGCTCATTCCCCAGTATGTTGCTAGCTAGCCCGATACTCTACGCGCTTGTTTTATTTAAAAGTGTCTATTTATGCTCTACCCTTTTTTTCAGATAGGAAAAAATATACATTGTAACCGACCAACTCATATGACCAGTTATAGCCTAACTGAGTTACCAGTTTGGATTTACAGCAGGTCAAGCTGGTCGAGGTGGTTTTAGGTGATGACATCCGCCAAAGCTGGCCACCAGGTCGAATTGGTCTAGTCGGATTTACCTTCAGGGAGTGGCACCAATATCTCTCCTCTAAAAATTATTAAGTTCAAACAGTGAGGCCAGTTATGTCTTGCAGGTACAGGTAGCATGTAGACCAACGGAGTCCCTTAGGAATGTGGAACCGTCACACCACAAAATAAGGTTTAGCGAGGATTCTGGCATCAAACTGGATCCAGAACAAATAACAGGTGGAGTAACCTGGAGTCCGAAAGAGCAGCTGGGACTGTCTGAGTGGAACCTGGCACCATTCTTTCACACTAGTGGTTTGTTTATTCTCTTTCAGAGTTGAATCCAATCCAATCCAATTACTCCACTGTATGTTAGTTTTATACAGGGGATTCTGTGAACACACAACGACGTCCGGATATATTCCCCTTTAGTACCGCTGGTACGTATGAACATTACCTAAACTTCTTTATGTTTTTCACGATTTGCCGTAACAGTTCGTAAGCCCACATTTGGCTGAGGTAGGCAGTATCGATGCGACAGCATGAACATAACTGAGGAAATGGCTCCCTCCTGTGGGCAATATAGGTATTCAAACAAACAATCAGTCATGTGGGTAATCATTTCCAACTGGGCGTTCAACAAATTTAACGCTGAAGTAACGAGTTAACGTGTTGGAAGGAGTGATGGTTTTTTGATTTTTTTTTTTTTACTTTACATATACACTTGTTCATAAGAACAGAATACTAGATTTTTGCGCTGGTGTATTTCAAGAAAAGCACAGGGTCGAGGAATTTGAAACAATGACGCTGTCATTTATATAATTCGTTAATTTATTATTTGATTGTATTGATGGTGTCTTCTGATTTTTGTGGAATACTGTAGAGATGAATAATTTCGAGAAGCAATTCAGGTTACAGCCGTGATGGAACTTGAACAAATAACATCTACATTTCAACAAATCGGTATAAACCACCGGTTAATGTGAAAACAAATTAATTGTTCTGCATAATTAACACAAAACAAGCAGTGCGTGTTATGTTGGTTTGTGATATTGCACATCGGACGATCCATGCTTTTGATTTTAATTGTCACGTTGTCGCAAGAGAGTTACAACCCACAGTTAGCCAGAAATTCCGTCCCAGAGATCGTTACTTGATCTAGATCAATTTAACCAATTTAAATTCTGCTATCCGTCATTAAGAACGACTTTTATCTGCAGAACGCACTATTAGATAAATTCTTTGATGATAAAATGATGCAATATACCAGTAACCCCCTCTGAGGAAATATGTGTAACATGAATGTAATGCCACTGGCCTTCTCCAGATAGCCACAAGGGGGAGCCATTCCTTCATTTAGAAAACTGGATCGTGAAATTCCGGTAATTAAAATTTGAGATCATTTTGGATACGCCGCCACTCGACGGAGCCTCGAAGGATTTACAGTTTATTCGTCGACAGTTTAAGCGCGTTTTTTCTGCTTCCATTTACCACCGCACTAGCGATAATATCGTATTAGACAGGAGACTTGCGGACCCCCACACTAATCGAGGACCAGGTCAGGCAGCGTCTGTGCGGGAATAAGTAACTACCGTTTAGGGTTGCTTCTCCACACCAGCTGGACGTGTTATTCTGAAGTTAGCAGGGCGGTGTTTGGAAGATTTGGCTGGGGACGAGAACCGCCGAAATGGTCACGATAGAGTCAGAAACCTCCAGCCGTGGCTTCAGCGCGCAAGGTCTGGCTATCCAATGGGCGCCAAAGTTCAATCATCTGGGTGATCAGACACCGGCCTCAGCCCCAGATAGCGTATTCATGACTTGCAAGGCATGAAAACAGACCTATTGGTGCTGAAGGATAAGACAATCCTAGTCGCCTTGATGTACGATTTATTTTCTCCTCCAGATATAACAGACCGAAACTCCTGGATCAAATAATTCTAAAAAAAAAAATACATTAGTGTTCTAATCTGGCATGCAATGTTAGCGCGTTCCATAAGGGGGCCAGGTTATTTATTGAGGAGGGTTGAACGGCTGATATTTCGTCATGGGAAATTAAAGGTCTGCCCCTTTGCAAAGACTGAGGCGGAAGTTTATACGACTGGAGGTTATCCTACGGCAGTGAATACAGGTAATGAAAGGAGACTAGATTCAAATACGGTCCATTTCTGTTATCTGCTGAGGAAATGAGATGCTAACCTAAACAACTCACCACTTCAAAATTCTCAGTTCATATTAGTCCTACTTCTTGAACCAACCAGAACCACAAAAAAAGAGGGGGGGGGGGCAGACACACTGATGTGAATTTTTAAAATATTTATTTTAGTAAAGTAAGCTTTTGAGAGAGCCCATGCTCCCGGTGACCATACAAAGGTTTAGAGAAAATGCAAAGATGGAACCCCCTGGTGGTGGGAGGACCCGCCCCAAATGTCAGATAAGGAATGTTAGAAGAGTGAGGTTAAGTAGCAGAATGTCCTGGAAACCCCACCTCCCCTGACTGCATAGGAGGGTGGCATATATCTCCGTCATCGGTCAGACCTTAATTTTCTTTGGAATATTCTTCAACGATTAAGGGCTAATTAAAAAAAATAAAAATTACAGGAGAAAAGGCAATTGCCAAATAACCACGTATACAATGGTCCCTACCAATGCACACAAGTGCATAAATTATCTGCTTGTATAACGGTCAGCTCTTAGGCCAAGGATACATTTAATTGGTTATTTATAAAAATCACCACAAACACCCAGGCAGGCGCTTTACATGGGTGGGTGAGGGGGGGAGAATGCAGAGGCGGGCAAAAACGTGGCTCTGGCCTGCGAGCCAACTGCAAACAAAAACAGGTTGATTTTGTCCCAGTAGCAGAAAACAAATCGATGTCCAAACAAATAAAAATAAAAATGAAAAACATGAACTTTGGTTTTGCACACGCCGAACCTGGCCGGTTTCCTGCCAGAGGGTTTCTAGCAGAACCAAATCCAGCAGAGTGGACATAGCACCAACGCTAGCCCAGCCCCGCCAGTGGGAAAGGGTCGGGGAAACATGGCGATGGGGGCGGGAGCAATCACATGGCACCCAGGCGTTACTCTCGCTGTGTAATCGTGACGCATCTCTACCGTAACGATCCCTATACAGCCACAGGTAAACCCTCTCAGCAGGAAACAGACCCTCACCTGCAGTTGAACCCAGAGTCAGAGCATTGGTGGGGCTGTCATTATATTCAAGTTTACGGCAAGTAATTGCTGCAGTTCTCATTTAAAAGGGACACTTCAAAATGTTTAATTCAGTACTTAAACTGCACTAAAAGCACTTTTTCACATTCCTAGGACAGACTGAGCTAGCTGCCGGGCGCTGACTAGGAGCCGGCTTGGGGTAACAGCACCAGTAGCGAGGGTTTTGGGATGTGCACGTCGCTGGGTTAAAGCGGGCCCGCAGCACTGCGAGGAGAGGAATGGAGAGGTGGACTTATGCCGTTGCGAAGTGCTTGGGTTTCTGGTATTCCTGCGCCGAATAGTGTCTTTGGGGGGGGTTGAACAACTCTTAGTGTTAGATTACAGAGATTAGTGGACCGCCTGAAAGCCCATTCACTTCTGCAGTGACGCAGAAGGACGCTGGAGAAGCCGACATCAGGCAAACCGATATAAACTGTGGGGGGGGGGGGGGTCATTCTGCCTGGAATTTTAGCATTTGGCATAAATCCTGACAAAACAAAATAAAATGAGAAAACCCTTGTAGCGGCAGGGACAGCACGAGCGTGTGAAAACACAGAGAGAATAGAGCAGACGTCCACAGTGTGGCGTTAAGCGCAGTAAGGATGGAGAAGGAACACGGTGAACACAGCACACAGGTGGGGGATGAACGTGCCATCAGGGACAACACCCCTCTCCCCACTCCACCGGGTCATTCCCATTCAGCAGGGCCGACTGTAGGTTGAAGACTGAAGGATGCAGCGGGGACTGATGGGAAATGAAGTCTGCACGCTAACGTACATTCACTGCTACGCACGTCACCCTGGGGGTCTGGATCCAGCGGCTTCCTATTGCACGTCTGTGCTGAGGGAACAGACGCCTTCTGTTCGGTTGTATAGTCCTGAGGACAGAGGGATTTCTGTGGAGAACGGATCTGAAGCCAGAAGCCAGAGAGCCGGCACATTCAAACCCGCCAACACGGGCAAATCCACAAGCACACCGTAGTATATAAGAGAAATATATTAACATCATTTAAATTAGAAAACTATACAGGGCCTCAGTGTAGTAAAATAATCTATAGAAAGAGGGAAAAGGAAAATAATCCTGTGATTTGTTATACTATTGCTTTGACCCACCCCAGCTTATTAAAATAGCACATTTTAATCTGATAAAAACAGTATTAACCCAGGTACTGACTGAGGCTTCAGGCACTGTAATCAATCTTTGTAAAAACAATTAGACTGGGAAGGGCGGTTTAAAAATCAAAACGGAAGCACACTCCCAAACCTGTGACACTGACTGGCCTGCTACGTTCCAACTTCCCCAAGAGGAATACTTAGCCAGTTACCCACAAGCCTCCCTTGGCTCCTCCCACCCCGCCTTCTTTACCCAGCAGTCCAGGCCAGTAACACCAAGGCGGAGAAGCCTATGCCATACAGAACAGTCTCAGACTGACGATACAAAACGGAGTACGTCAGGGAGCGTGTGTTAGGCCTCCTATCATGGAAATGCTAGGCCGTGGTTTTTGTGCAGTCTGGTCCGCAGCGAGCCCAATACGGCGACCGTTGGGGTAAAATCTCTGGACCGGGCCAAGAGGAACCACGAGGGGGAGGAGGGCCGGCGTGATCAAAGACGCCGTCCCAGAAAGCCACCCCACACCCAAGCCCCATTTGGGTCTACGGCGTGGGCTATTCTCCACAAGTCCAGCACCGCAAAAAAACAAGAACCGTCCTCACAAAAATTCATGGTGGTTAGCAGACTCCATGTCTCAGGGTCTAACAAATAAAACCAACCTCTGTCCCCAGTATGTTTAAAAAATAAAATAAAAAATTCATAAAACCTTTTTAAAAAAATAAAACGCACGAGGAGATCCAAGTTTTCGTTTCACAGTGTACCCCTGCCCCCCAT
>JAOYSI010070817.1:6689-22193 GCA_025775065.1 Hiodon alosoides
CAAGTCTCTGTGATGAAGGGCATCGAGTCTCAGTAATGAAAGGCAGCAAGTCTCTGTGATGAAGGGCATCGAGTCTCTATGATGAAGGGTATCGAGTCTCTGTGATGAAAGGCTGCAAGTCTCTATGATGAAGGGTATCGAGTCTCTGTGATGAAAGGCTCACTGAACCACAACTCAGAACAAGCTGCCAGGACACATTAAGGTTCACATTGGTTTACGTCAAAAGGGGAAGGACTGACCATGTCCACAGTGGTTAAGCCAAACTCCAAAACACTAATATTTACTTGCTTAGCATATGATTTTACATGTGTAAACTTTAAACTTAGACATTTATCCAACCGAATATTTACTGAGCCAGTTCGGGTTAGAAAACCTTACTTACAAATGTAAAAGCCCACTTGAATTTATAAGCCCTCTGCTTATAAATTCAGTTAATCAATTAAACACACGTCTCTCGCACAAAGGCAAATAGAATAGCCTATTTGGTTCCAATACAGCTGAGGCGGACTTGCTCTCTGCTAGCTTAGGCAGGTGCAAACGAGAGCCAGGCTATAAACCCCCTTCTGTTGAATAGAGCCCTGAACCCTGTAGTGCCTCCACAATTAGGGGAGAGCCCATCCAGCAAAGTGTTACTCTGCCAGCAGGGGCCAGAGACGGTGAGAGGCATTGGTAAGGTCCTAATTACTTCACCGGGGCTTTAGAGAGGAGCCATGCAAACAGGAGGAATAACAGAACAGAACCAATGACATGACAGGACGGTTTATCATAAATGACAGGGCGGTGGCATTGTGAGCGACTCAGCTATCTGGTCTGGCCTAATATCTGTCTCCCTGTAACTCGAGAAACGAGAGCGATTGTGCGGCTGTGAGGGAGTGTGCGTGTGTGTGTGTGAGGGAGAGAGAGAGGTGTACACCTACAGACCACCTCCAAGAACACCATCCGCTATCAGTTGATCCAAATAATGCGGAATGGAAAAATGGAACAAATATCAATATATTTTTTTGGTCAAGGGCATTGTTAAAGATTTTACACTATTGAACTTTGTAATTATTGGTATGTCCCCTACAGGATCACGTAGTGGAGTAATAGTTATTGTTACTGTGGACCTGTAGGTAACAGTGTGACATAGTGGAGAAGCGGTTATAGAACTTGACTGTGGACCTGTAGGTAACAGTGTGACATAGTGGAGAAGCGGTTATAGAACTTGACTGTGGACCTGTGGGTACAAGTGTGACATAGTGGAGTAGCGGTTATAGAACTTGACTGTGGACCTGCGGGTACAAGTGTGACATAGTGGAGTAGCGGTTATAGAACTTGACTGTGGACCTGTAGGTAACAGTGTAACATAGTGGAGTAGTGGTTATAGAACTTGACTGTGGGCCTGTAGGTAACAGTGTGACATAGTGGAGAAGCGGTTATAGAACTTGACTGTGGACCTGTAGGTAACAGTGTGACATAGTGGAGTAGCGGTTATAGAACTTGACTGTGGACCTGTGGGTAACAGTGTGACATAGTGGAGTAGCAGTTAAAGAACTTGACTGTGGACCTGTAGGTAACAGTGTGACATAGTGGAGTAGCGGTTATAGAACTTGACTGTGGACCTGTAGGTAACAGTATGACATAGTGGAGTAGCGGTTATAGAACTTGACTGTGGACCTGTAGGTAACAGTGTGACACAGTGGAGTAGCAGTTATAGAACTTGACTGTGGACCTGTAGGTAACAGTGTGACATAGTGGAGTAATGGTTATTGCACTTGACTGTGGACCTGAGGCTAGCAGTGTGATGGAATTGTGTGGTGGTGGTGTAGAGCACTGAACTGAGAGTGATTACAGGAGTGTGGATTGGACTGGTTGGTGCAAAGTAACCATATTTTCCAACTCTGCAGTAAAACATACAGCTGCGACTACAGGCCACAGAGGAAGAAGCACTAAACACAATCTGGCCTGTCCAATGAAAGGAACTGACATCCCTGCCAAAAAACAAAGATGGCTTCATCAGTACAGCAGGGCCAATAACTCTGCTCTGACGAATAATGAAAAATAGACATGTATTGCATTGTCTGTGCGTTATTAGCTGCACCCAACCGGGTTAGGGGGCGTGTCCCGGTTGAGTTGACAATGATGTCACCCGGCTGCTTGTGTTATGGACAGCAAGTTAAACTTTAATAGAGCAGGTGACTACATGCCAGTCATTACAGTTCTTAACAGTGCCTAACACAGCAATGGCAGAATTAAACATTGTACCAAATGGTAAATATTGTACTAAATGGTAGCTTGTGGCAAGAGTATGCAGAAAGATTATAAATGTTTTGTTCATTGCTAATGACATCGGCAGTGTGTGTGGTCCTGCTGCAGGTCACATGTCTTTGGTGGTAGCTCTCAACATAGCAAGCAAAAGTCTGATCACAAGAGTGAACCTGGAAAACTCTCCGTCTGTTGAGAGTTTGGTGATACAACATGTAGCGCGACTCAATTGTTGTGGCGTCACTGATGATAATCTGAGGTTCAGGGCACTGACAGAGAAGGACCCTCCAGAGGCTGAGCGTCGAAGTGGATTCTCCAGGGCTGTCCTGCTAGAAACTCGGAAAGACAGAGTCTTAACTTTGCTGCATAATGTATAGCCAGGTATTGTACAAATTGAGGGCCTAGCATGCAGCTATTTCTGGTGGCCTAGTGTGGCTGTTGAGGAGATGGTGAAGAGATGCGCTATGTGCCAGATGTCTCGACACTCCTCATGGGAGTTGCTATTAATGGCTTGGTCGAGGCTTGATGTGGATTGCAGGTCCTTTCCATGGGAAGATTTTCTTCATAGAGTAAGGCAAAATCAAGCATTTTTAAAAAACATTCACAACATGACCAAATAATTGGGTTCAAGTAAACTGTATGAAGAATAATGCCATGCATTAGGGATTGAAATAACGATTTAAAGTATGCCAGACGTCTCCAAATCGGTAAAAAAAAAAAAAGATTTGCTCACCACAGGGTTTTTATTTTCAAGAGCATCCTCAGTAGAGTCCAGGTGCAAGAGATTTGTACCTTCTGATGCACTGTAACCCTTATACACCTCTAGTTCTCAAAGATACACCCAAAAAAACAGTACCCAACTGAAGCAGATTTTACTGAGACTAGCTGTTTACACTGCCCCACCACTACTTAGTTTCCCTCATAAATGAGCCCTTTTCCTCACACACAAACACAACACACAAACCCAACACCAGAATGGGTAGGAGTCCCACTGAGCTGTTAATGAACCGCCGGCTTACTAAAACTCTGGGTCTCCTTCACCCAGATCTTGAAGCGGAGATACAGCAGAAACGAAGGAGGCTGGTGCAACGCACAGTGTTGAGAAATAGAGAGTTTCAGTCACGGTGCACATGCGCAGAAGGACCTACAGACCACAGTAGCTGAATCCACTGGCCCCCGGTCGTATATACAGTTCAAACACAAGATGGCCCGGATGCACAGGCGTCATGTGGATCAGCTCAGAAGACGAATGTGTGTTATCACCAGCCCCCATGTTTTATTGGACCGGAGCGGCCATGATCCATACCTGCACCCAGGCTACCTCTCCATGTCACCCAGTACCACCTGATATTGTCCCTGTGCTACCCATAGTGTTTCCTTCCCGCTTAAGGATGCCTCTAGAGTGTTTTGAACTTTTAACTGGGAGGGGAAGAGGTTTAATGTAATGCCTAGGTGTTTTTAGTAGCGCCCAACCAGGTCAGGGGGGGCGCTCAAGTGCCAAGTTGCTGAGAGGTAATCCGACTGTTCGTGTTAGTAGTTATTCGAGGATGTTTCACCGTTCAAACTGAAAAGGACAGAATTTCCTATGATTGTATCATTACTCTTTGATATTTCCCCACAGTTAATGGTGCCCAGCTTCTCCATCTTAACGTCTGGAAATTCGGTTCAAGGTCTGGGATCGGACAGGGGAAGGGCATTCTGGAACAGTCCTTAAAAATGGCTGCTCCTCTCCCTCTGGTAATGATTATGTTTGGCCACCCATTACACGGGCTAAAGACTCTCTCATTTAGGTTGCAGTTTATGTCGTGGCATAAAGCTAGCTGCTGACTAATTCGATTTTGATGTTTCTTTTCCTGTTTAAAGAATGAAACTTGGTGATGGAGATAATGCAATGCAACGTCTCACCTCAAGGTTAAAAAAAAGCTGAGTTGAAAACATATATAACTTTCTGTGGTTCTTCTAAACATTGTGGTCTGCAAACTTCTGCTCCCTCCCATTACACCGAATACAATGGGTTTTTTTTTTGCATGGATTTAATCTCCCTTGGGTATGGATAAAGAAGCTAATGAAAACAGTATAAACTTCAAACTTAGCAAATGGCATCTCAGAGAGGATAAATAATACAGATGAAATTATTTAAATTAGCTCAAATCCATTAGAATGTAATATTCACACATCACAAAAAAAAAACGCTGCATAAAGATTCAAAATGCCATCTCCCTGGCTCCGATTGTATAGCTGCAAGGGCAGCAGTTAAATCAGACACAATGGATTTTCAGATTTTTCATACTCTATTCTGTTAAGACATGGCTTCAGGTGATTCCTGTCCCTGGCTGTAATGAATTTATCCGGTGACTGCATTCCAGTAGTGAGCACCTCTTCCTTTATTTGTCCCTGACGGTTGAGTTGCTTAAGGACACCGGGATTCAAAAATAAAATATATTACTGCATTTAATGTTTGAAATAAACCCAAAGACCTCATGATGTCCACCAGACAGCTGGGTAGGTTCTGCAACGTGGGATAAATCCAAATAGATTTGAACGCTGTCGTATTCTTCCAAGGGACTTTAGCCAGTGTGCTACCTAATCATGCATGTATTGTAACTATCTTTTATTTTATATTCTTTACATGCTTCACATAAGAACAGGGAATCGGTGTCCTGATGACTCTCGGGTAGTTGCTGGGGATCACTGCAGGTAGTGGACAAAATCACAGAAACACCAATGGTTGATGTAGAAAATGGCGTCGTAGGTGGTGTCCCAGAATGCCCCCTAAATGCTCAATTGGGTTCAGATCGGTGACTGAGAAGGCAGGGGCATACGGATAACATCTTTGTCGTGCTCAGCATGGATGGGGGCATTTTTACCCAGGAGGATAACCCCTCCCCGCAGGAAAGAAAACATGGTGGATGATTACTCAGAACCCTTAAGAGTTGACCTAGCTTTCTAAGTGAATGAGCGCAACCCGACCACACCAGGAAAATGTGCCACAATGGAGAACAACCAGAAACCTACACTGTTGGAACCAAGCACTCAGGGCGGTATAGTTCTTTAGGTTGGCGCCACACATGCATCCGCTGACCGTATCAACTTTCCCCACTGCCCGGTGGTGCATTGGGCAGTGCTCTTTTCATCACTGTACTCGCTAACGCGCACCGACAGGTGTGATGAGCGCTTTGTGTGCTACAGCCCGACTATGGCGCCCCGCTCTGTGGAGTTGTCGGCAGACCGGTTTTTAATGAAACTGGCTGCCTGCACAACCGGTCGGAATTTGCACTCGATTGATCTCCTGTCGCTCGCCTGTTTTGCCTTGCACTTTTGAAGTAATGCACGGAGAGCATGACCAGTATGCATTCCCTAGAGTTTTTATACATGACCATAACCATGTTACCTTACGTATGTTATTTGCTTTATTAACACATGAGCCACACCTTTGTGGAAGCCCTTGCTTTCAATACACTTGGTGACCCTTATTTACCCATGTGTTTCCATAGTTTTGTCCACTTCCTGTACATACCCACTGAACACCATCCACAATAGTAAATACTGAAATCCATCTATGCTACTACATGCCTATTAAACACCGTAAATGCAACTGCAAGCTTAGTGAACACTGTTGATACTACTGCAAAATGACTGAGCAGCGTCCATGCTGCTTCAAACCTATGCCATTTTTACCATCCCTGCTGAACAATGTCCAAGCCATTAAAGTAGGAATTTATATGTTGGTTCCATAAACTTCTGCTTGAGAGCCAAATACCCAAATGTGTCCTTTTGGTAAAATGGATAAAGGCTGACAGAACTAGTTACTTCAACATTTTCATCATCTTGACAGTTTTCACTGCTGATGCTGTGACAAACGAGAGGCGCTTTTGCTCAGCCAGAAACATACGTCACTTAATTTCCTGGTAAGCCATTAACTTAAAATGTGACGCTAACAAACTACAGGTGTGCGCAGTTAAAGCAATTATTGTCTCTATGTGCCTTAATTACCCTAACAAGCATCCTCCAGAGCATAAATTAATAACACCACCTTAACAAAACACTGCTGATTGGAGGTTTTAGAAATAGGAGTGCATTCCACTTAGTTGTGAAATACAACATTCTCAACTCAGTAATAACAAAAGGCTATCTTCCTGCAGTTTTTCTCACATTTTCACATTCTCTGTTACAAGTGGCTATTCCCGGAGGAACCGAACAGAACAGAACAGAGCGTGAAAGTGAACAAAAGACGGGGTTTAACATACTCACAGGGACACATTTGTGGACTCCCATAATGCCGTTAGTCCATACTGTGTTCCCTTTTAAACACGTTACTGTGCAAAAGTCTTAAGCTTTTTTGCATACATCTTTTTTGTTTTCTGCATCAGTGTGTCAGTAGAAAAAAGCAATATTTAATTTTCCAAACGAGGAACAAGGAGTTTTGCAACAGATGGCACGGCCTCCACGGAGCCCTGATTTCAAGATAATAGAGGCTTTCTGGGATTACCTGGACGGACAGAAGCAAACGAGACGGCGGAAGTCTGTGGAAGAACTGTGGAAAGTTCTCCAAAATGCTTGGAACAACCTGCCTGATCGTGTCTTAAAAAACTGTGCGTGCCTTACAGAATTTGTGTATTTGTGCTGGAACAGACCTTCCTCTCGGTTTATTTGTGAACAGCTGTAAATTAAATTAACTACCATTCCCTCTCGACAGTGCTGTTGACATGTGAAGGAAGCTGATTTTGGGCAGTGATTTGGTGTTCTGATGATGTCACAGGAGGGAGCCTATCGTGGGAAATCAAGTCTACTTCCCAAGTTCCGGCCACCGCTCCTAAAGCCCCTCTTCAAAGATCCGTTAGGATTTACTAACGGCTGATTAATCAACGAACACACAGAGCGGTTGTTTATCAAGTACCTGAAAGCTGACGAAGCCATCTTAAATGCGACACTCACACTCAAATTAATCACTGTTTTTCATGCATACGCTGGAGCTCATTTTCATATACGTATTTTTTTCTTGTCCTTTTTATTTCGTTTTTTTTTAACCTTTTACCCTTTCATTCAATCAATCAATCAATCGATCAAATTTATTTTTACACAGCGCTTTTCACATTTTTCCATGTCACAAAGACGCTTTACATGCTGAAAAATACATTATGTCCCAGGCCTGACCCCCCAAAAGCATGCCAGTGGCAATCATTCTGTTTTACTTATCTTTGCACTGGATCGAGCAGCAGTAGGTACCTCCTTTGTCTGTATATACCCTGTATTTACATCGTTCCCTTCCATTTTTCTCTTCTTTTCAGAAGATGCTACTATGATCACTACTATGTAAATATTTATATCGTATCTATTATTGCACATTTTTCAGAGAAAAGTGTTTTTTTTATTTTATTTAAACCTTTGCTTCTTCACATGGGAATTTTACTATTTTTCTTCTAAATGAGCTCTTTGCTATTGTTCCCATCACCACACCCGGGGAGGATGAGGAAATATGACGAACCCGTGAGCTCCAATCCAGGTTGCCTTCGAGCCACCTGTCCCCTTTTTCACACTGCAGCCCAAGCCGAGTCTCGGCACCAGTTCAGCAGGCTCCTGGGAAGCCGGTAAGAGACTGGGAACCCATTTGACCCGTTTCGTCCCGGATGGGACTCGGCTGATTGTGCGCTGCCACTGTGCTCTTCTGGTCAGAATACCTTCATCAAGGGTGTGCTAGAATTTTCACAGTTGAACTGGGACACAGAAGAAATCACTGTACACTGTGGTTTCTGTACAATTTTATAATGACCTTAGACCTTCCATGGACCCTAATTAGTTTGATCACTTAACATGAGCAATTAGACACTTATTTAATTTGTAAAAAATAAAATATATAAATGTAAATATAAAAATATTTCTTGCTCTTCAAAAACCAGTACTAAGATCGTAGAAAAGGACAATTCAATTTCCCCATAACAAAGCTCTTGGATTGAACCCCATCCAGCGTCTTCAGAGAGACGGAAGATGGCCTGGTTTGGCTCTCGTCTGTGGGCAGCGAGCAGACACGCAGAGGGATGGAAGCCGGGGGAACGCTTCCCTGTCAAATCCACACCAGTCACTGCTTCACTTCTGAGGACCAGCAAGAGGCCTCAGCTCAATCAAATGTATCTCCACTCCACCAATCAAAGTGCGATCCGGGATCAACTCGTTGACCTGGAAAGGCTACACAATCAATGGTTGCTTTGAGGTGAGTGCCAGACTGCTCTCCCAATAACAATCCTGCTGATGTTAGGAACGTGAAAGCCTGTGGACACACACACACACACACACACACACCACACACTATGTGAATGACTTGAAAGAAAAGCTGTAGGCACTGGAAGATTACTGTGCTGCAAGACATTATTCATCACTCCGGAAATCCCACTTCACCTTCAGATAAAACACTGAAGACTAGAGACAAGAAACCAATGAGAGGTGAAAGTTCAATACCATACAGAGCGCGAATGCAGAAATTTCTCATACCGAAATCCGGTGTTGGCATGGATACTGTCGGCTCATATCTTTGTATTCTTGTATTATTAATGACTCCTCTGAAAGCAGCCTGCCAGACCAGAACCCAGCATTGGTATCGGCCCCTGGATTTGCTGGAAGGTGAAAGGTTGTTGCAATGTGACTCTGTGCACTCGGCCCAGCTGGAGCTGAGCCTTCCTTTGTTCTGGACACAACAGAAGTTAATGGCCACTGGACTGCAGTCCAGCTCACTGACACCAAATCAGATGGGTTTGCACTATTGAGGTCATTGTAATAGAGATCATTGCAATGGTTGTTATGCTGACGGGCAGCTTGAATTGGCGTTCCTGCATTATTGATTTAGCCAGGGATTTCCGAATCTTCAGCAGCTGGGAGCAGATTCTGTAAGCTCTTGGGAGGGAGAATATCTTTTTGGTTAGTGTTATACGGAACCGTTCCGTGGCAGGCCTGGACCAGCAAGCAACCCTGGAGACATGCCTTCTGGCAGGGCCTGGTTTACAAAAGGACTTTATGTACTTTACAGACGCTGGGTACGGCAATGTCGCCAGAGAATCTTCTGATGTCATCCATCCCACCTGACACACTGTATTGCTGCTCCAATTCCTCTTTATCTCAGCTAAATACATCAGCGCCGCTAAATCTCTCTATAACATAACCAGAGTCGTGTTGGGGTAGGGGGAAAGCATGACGGAAATCGGCTCTCAGTCATGCAGGAAAATGGGTTTGCCACGCACTACCGCCAATGAGAAACGGGGGCAGAGAGGGGTGGAAGGTGTTCTTTGTTTGCGGAGATTTGTTGTGTTCTGGTGGTCCTGCACATCCATCTTTCTCCGCCTGTGTGCCCAGGATCTGTCAATGGTGGCCCGCTTCATCGAAACTCAAGCTCAGGAAGAGCACTCTTTAGCACAGCTTAAATTTCACACACACACCAGCTGGGCACATAAATGAGACAACAGTAATAGGTTATCGCAATCAAGGAGAACAGACTCATTTGTGTCTCATAACAATGCAGTCACCAGGGCCCTTCCGTGGCCGACATTTGTATCACTAGACCGGCTGATTCAGTTATGAGCCCCACCCACAAGCATGCCCATTATGAATGGTCACTTTACAGCCGGGGAATACAGTAGCACCCGTTGGTCACTCTGGACATATCCTAACGAAAAAAAAAAAATGAATGAATGAATAAAGAAAAACATTTCTTGTAAACCCGTTTAGGAGCGACGGCTCCAATCCATCTCAGAGAGGAGAAAGTCAATACGAAGCTACTTTGCAGGAAACTCAAATCTAATTTTCGAGCCTCGAGTCTCGTTGCATTAGAGGCTCATCGACCACTGCTACAACATTTCCCTGCTTCACGATGCAAGACTGCATTTGTGGACCGCTGAGGATAGATTGGGGATTTTATATTAGAATGCATGAGCAATTCCTTTGGAGACAATCAAAACAAACAGCTCTGTTACCAATTTACTGCTACGCTCAGGGCAAGAGATTGCAGCGCGTCAGGGCATGCTCAGCCCAGGAGCGGTCAGACACAGACAGGAAGGGGGCCAGTTTATGGCTTTTATTTGGCATTATTGTGGCGGCAGCAGCAGCAGCAGCAGCAGCAGACTCTCTAGACAGCTAATCCTCGACCCAGCCGGGCAAGAAGATGAACCGAGGGGCGTGAGGATGGACAGATATGGGAATGGACAGGGGGATATGGGGAAAGATAGGAACACCAGGATAGGCAGAGGGACAAGGGGATGTGCATGGGTCGTTTAAACCATGAACAGTTAGATCTTTTCTTTTATAAGCAAATATTGGCAAAACAACCGTGTTAAAGCAAAACAGATCTGTCACTCACTGTGACACCATATAAGTGAACAAATCAGTATTCCAGAATTAAGAAAACGTGAGTATTTAACTTTCTGGTTGGATGCTCATTTGGGAAATCTTTAATCCTAACTCTGATCCAGGTCAATACCTTTGGCCTGGAGTTAATCCCGACCCCAGTTTATTACAAGCGTTACCTCTATCCACAGCTGATCTGGGATATGTGAAAGGAATACCCAGAGTGAACTTGGTAATGTGATTAATGTTCTGGACCCACGGGCCCTGATGTGAACGGTAACCAAGGAGACCGCACCGATGGCACCAGCGTTAACGACCTCATCTGATTAACAGGGCTAGGCACCCAGATTAATGGGCTAGCACTCTGTCCCAGCGCTGGCCACCAGTGAACCATGCACTAATTAGGTTAATTAGAAAATGATTACTCAGCCCTTTGGTACAGCAGAAGGCTGAAAATCAAAGGTTCTGTTCCCTATCTCCAGTCATCCAAAAGTAATCAATGTAATAAAGTGGGAATCATGCACCGCTGTCAATAAAGCAACCCCAAAGGCAAACCAGGCACGCCCAGGCGTTTTGATTAATTTAATAACAACGGGTGCACGGTGGCGTTTGGCACTATTTAGTGACAATACGATTACATTTTTAAAGAAGCTGTAAAACATAAGACCCCTGATTTGTGCTTTGTGCGTGAATGCATGAGTGTTTGTGTGCGCCACGCGAGTGTGTCTCTGCTCTGACCTCTAACACCGGTTATCCCATTAGCGGGTGTTGTGCTGCCCTGACATCATTGACTTCTGTTCTAATTGGTATTACTTATTTAGCCAGCATACCTGCACAATTCATGCACAGAGGCGTCTCCAGGCAGCTACCTAACTTTCTGGCAGTTACAGAATTTTATGGCTGAAAACCTTTCAGTGAACAGTGCAGTCTTTTCTCTCTGCATTCAAAGACTTTAATCAACATTCTAAAAGAAAAAAAGCTTAGAATGTTCATAAACTTTTATCCCACTTTTCAGCTGTTTCCAGGAAATGAATGTCTGTAGAGAGCGATTGTTGTTGCTAAGGAGAAAGAGAGCCCACGTAAAAAGCTCCCCTCCCTTCTGCCATTCTTCGCTGCCAATTCAATTAAGACTCAATTACCCCCCACCCCCAACACCACTCCAAACCGCCCATGCTCTGGTTAGCTTGAGTTTCCTGAGACTCCACTACAGATCAACCCGAAAAGCCTCAAGCACACACACACACACACACACACACACACACACACACACACACACACACACACACACACACACACACAAATCACTCACTGAAACACACGTCGTACTCGTACGAATATACTATGGAATTAAAAGTATGTGGACACCCCTTCAAATTAGTGGCTTTGGCTATTTCAGCCACACCCGTTGCTGGGAGTTGTATAACACTGAGTACACAGCCATGCAATCTCCATAGACAAACTTCGGCTGTAGAATGGCCCATACTGAAGTCACTGTGGTTTTCAACATGGCACCATCATAGGATGCCACCTTTCCAACAAGTCAGTTCATCAAATTCCTGCCCTTGTAGAGCTGCCCGAGTCAACAGTAAGTGTTGTGAATTTGAAGTGAAACATCTAGAAGCTACAACAGCTCAATATAGAACAGGATGAGTGCTGAAGCGCGTCGCGCACAAAAAGAGTCTGTCCACGGATGCAAACCGCACTGCCCAGCTCCATACTGGCCTCTGGAAGTAACGTCAGCACAAGAGCTGTTCGTCGGGACCTTCATGAAACGGGTTTCCAAGTCCAAGCAGCCTAAGATCTCCATGCGCGATACCAAGCGTCGGCTGGAGTGGTGGAAAGCTCGCCGCCGTTGGACTCTGATGAATCACGCTTCACCATCTGGCAGTCCAATGGACGAAGCTGGGTTTGGAGGATGCCAGGAGAAGGCAACATGCCCGAATGCTTAGTGCCACTGTAAAGTTTTGTGGAGGAGAAATAATGGTCTTGGGTGGTTTTTGGCTAGGTCCCTTAGTTGCAGTGAAGAGAAATCTTAGTGCTACAGCATACAATGGCATTCTAGGCAATTCTGTGCTTCCAACTTTGTGGCAACAGTTGGTGAAAGGCCCTTTCTTGTTTCAGCATGGCAATACCCGGTGCACAAAGTGAGGTCCAAACAGAAATAATTTGTCGAGATTGGTTTGGAAGAACTTGACTGGCCTGCACAGAGCCAACCCTATAAAATACCCTCGGATGAATTCGAACACTAACTACGAGCCAGGCCTAACATCATTGCCTCCCTCACTAATGCTCTCGTGGTTGAATGGAAGCAGAAATTTTTTCCAACATCTTGCGGAAAGCCTTCCCGGAAGAGTGGAGGCTGTTATAGCAGTAAAGGGGGAACCAACTCCATATAAAAGCCCATGGTTTTTGAATGAGATGTTTGACAAGCAGGTGTCCTCATGCTTTTGGCCATGTATTGTACATACACACTCCGGGCACATGCACAAGAAACTATAAGTCAAGGGTAGGAAGCCGTTCGCTCAGAAACACCATGCATACTAATCGAATGGCTAAATGAATGGTGTCCTGTTTTGGCACCTTGGGTAACAGCAGTAGTTTCCCAATAAAATGCAGCCATTCATATCCCCAAAATCAACTTGGGGCTTCTCTATTGACATATCTAAATATGCACGTTTCAATTGCAGACCGCTCAGGCCTGATCAAGTATTTTAACTTGGCTTAGACATACACAGGCTGGTGGAAAATGTATTCACCCAAACCAGCAGCCAGTGCTGTCCCATCTGTCTGCTTCTGGACAGTTTCAGTTGAACTTTTTTGAAGAGGGTCAGGTCAGAGCCATAGTAATACACTCTGCTGACTAAACCAGGGTTAGGGGTCATCTGAGTAGTTAACGTGGAGAAAAACGACTACAGGCATTGCACATTTTACAAACCACCCACACAAGCACTCCTTGTTCAAATATCCATAGCAATAGCAAAAAACGAAATATACTTTTTACTTTTGTCATTTTTTCCCTCTTCTTTTCAAATTTTTTTTTTATTTGCGTAATGGAGAGCTGCAGCCAAAGGCGAGTGAGGAGAGTGAGGAAGCCAGCTAAAGCACCGTTTCGGTGAACGCCGCAGAACGTGGCCGTGACGGGCCTTACCTCAGAATGGGGATGTCCCGGGGTGTGAGGGAAGGGGGAACGCAACCTGCGGTGCTAATAAGATCTGCTGAATTCAATAATTCATGAGCCCGGAGCTGCCTGTGACAAATCTGCTTCATACCCGTGTCTGATTGGCTTTTAATGAGCCCCTTGTATTATTGAAATCAATTTGTGGGAAAGTATATTCAAATTCTTACCAGGATACAGGAGAAGGCAACGGGGGGGGGGATGTTGACAATGTAGGCCAATAAAAACTTGAAAATTGAGTCAGATTAATTAACTGGGACTGCATGACGTGCAAAGCAGTGTTTTGATGCCCCGGAATAAACAAATAGCTGCCTGGCGTTTGATGCCTGTACAAACAGTAGAGTACAATTAATCCAGACCCTCGCTTGTTAATTATAAATATGTCTGAGTGTAATTCTATCCTACAGCCACAAAGTGAAGGCAGGTCCACATAGCCAGCATTGTAAGAGGTCTCATATTTAAGTGCCGTTCAACACTAGCTCTGGGTCTTCGGTTCATTCCTCCAACAGAGGGCCTCATGCTGGCTTTCTAATTATGAGCTTTCGTACATTTAAACAGGCAAACATAATGGACACAAAGTTTTGCCTTTAACTATCAAGAGGATTGTGGAATTCCAGCAGAACCGATGATAATAGAGAGTATTAGAAGATAGAAAAGGACGTGCTCATGGCTTTTTGGGCGGGCTCTATAACATTTAACGACCCAATGTGGCCTTGGCTATCGGGAGGGTTACAGAACCAATGGAGGAACCAATGGAGGAACAGTAGAGTGACGAGGGCGTGTAATCTTTCTGCACCGGAAAGAAAGCAAGCTGAATCTCCTGACCAGTTCTGTTAAATAGAGGATCGCATGATCGTGCCAAACATTTCACTGTCCTTTAGACACCGTCATGCAGGATTGATACTGAAAATGCGGTTCCGGGCTTGATAGATTTCTGTCGGAATCAGGCCTGTCACCCACACAGGGAATGTGACTAGGCTACCTGGACTTTGCATCACCTAAAGAGGGGCTGCCCAATGAGCTGGTGATCTGCGAGTTGTTAAATAAAAAACAAGCATCTTCTTCAACTGCATCCTGCTGAGGGCTCCGTGCTGTGAAAGAGCGGTTTGCCCAATCAGAGAAGAAACAAATTCCTGCTATTTTCGCCACCTCTCGTTTTACTCCATGCTGCAGGAATTAAAGGCCCATATCCAATTGCACTCCGTGTTGAAAAATCAATATTTAGCAACAACAATTTTGGCCCCATTCATCACGGGCTGACATCCCTCTGGGAGGAGAGAGAAGCGTTGCTTCAGTTCGAGATGCGCTCTGACCCCGCCCCGGTTCCTCTTCCTCAATCAGACGCTATCGGCAGGTCCGACCATGAAATCCCATCGCTGATTAAAATTAGTGGCGTTCACACAATACACCTCCCTCTGCTCCTTCTCGACTCTCACAGCCTGTGATTAGGAGTCTCCCGACGGTAGGGAGACTCAAAGATAAAGACAGCTTTGCACTTTATTTTGTGATACATTTCCATAAAGGAGGTGGCAACTTTCATTTTTTTACAGTGTCAAAGAATCTGTGTGTACTCCCTGTTCCATGCGGGGAGGCCTGTGTTTGGATGTGTGTGTGCCCTGTGTGTGGGGTGTTTTTCCATGCGGGGAGGCCTGTGTTTGGACATGTGTGGTCCCTGTGTGTGGGTGTTTTTCCATGCGGGGAGGCCTGTGTTTGGACATGTGTGTGTGCCCTGTGTGTGGGGTGTTTTTCCATGCGGG